>CAUYRT010031851.1:0-10808 GCA_963574885.1 Lepilemur ruficaudatus | reverse complement strand
TAATTATTGAGTGAAAATTCCTGTCTCTCCTCATTTTTGCCTACACTTGATTTCTTCACATTTGAAAATTTTTGCTAATCTAATCTTGTTTTAATTAACACTTCTGTGATTACTAGGAGAGGTAGATATTTTTACAACAATGACAAAGTTTTTTTTTAACAATCATAAATATTGGATGCTCAGTAAAAACAGTGTTCCTGAATCACTTGAAAGTCAGTTCCTCATCCGGATGTCCCACCTAAGTACTTTTGCCTGTGTTTCCTACAGGCCAGGGTGTTCTCCTGCATAAACACAATGTGATAATAGAAACCAGGGAATTCACGCCGATACGTTGAATCCTCACACGTCACGCAAGTTCCTCCAGTTGTTCCACTGTCCTCGTGACAGGCCCTCATCATTCTTTTCAGCTCTACCTTGCTTTCTAGAACAAAACATTCCAGCCTCATCTTGTTCTTTCTCTACCCTAGCCTGTATTAGCTATTTCTCCAAGGGGTGGTGGTTCTTTCTAGTGGAAAATGTTATTTATATTTACCATATATATAAACCAAATGTATTAGGCAAACAGCAGTGTTATGGTTGCATTGCTGGTGTAAGGTCATCTCAGTGGACAGAGTTAGGAAATTTATATGCATGTGTGTATATGGGCAATGCAGGGACCAACATTTCCATATGTATCTACCCACCTACCTACCTATCATCCATCTGTGAACAACCATGAGTTCCCACAGACATATCCAACTCCAGGGTTCAACCTAGTCTTGTCTTTTCTGTTTTTATATCTCCCTTTTCTGGCAAGGAGAAATCTGTCTCCAATTATACATTTATTCTTTAACCAATCTTCCCGCTATAACCAGGCTCCAATCTCTACCATCACGCCCTCCCCTACGGGGACAGCGCGCTCTCACAGCCCAGTTCTGATTCCCCGGTCCCCATTGCTGTTCTTGGTGAGTATTCTTTGAAAAAATTTTATTGATCATTTCTGTGTCCTCTTATATAATTTAGCTTTTATTTCTCTTGTTGAGGTTTTTACTGAGCTGTCTTGTTCTTCTAAACACATAGGAGTTCTTTAATATTTTCCACATCTTACATCTTGATTAGATTTATTCTTACTTCTTGTGCTTATTTTGAATTAAATTCTTTTTACAAATGCATTATATGTGGTGGCTGGTGGACAGAAATGCTGCTAATAGCTGCATACTGATCACAGGGGCTGATTTCATCTTTAGTTGTAATTAAGATTCTCTGGGCGGTCCATGTAGACAATTGTATTGACTGTGAGTTGTGAGAGCTTGATTTGTTTGTTTTAAATAACTACACCACTAGACTCTTTTCTTTCCTATATCCTACATCTCAGTGTTGGCACCAGAAGCACAATCAAACCACTTTTTACCTGGTTACTGTTCTAAAGAAAGCCATTCCAGAGCTTCATCCTGAAAATCCACGTTTACTTTAACTATCTTTTATCGAGTTAAGGAAGTTACCCTTTTTTGAGTCTACTTAGAGGATTTGTTTGACTGATTTATCAGGAATGAAGGATATACTTTATATTTTATGCACATAGTGGTGGTTTTCTTCATGTTCGTTAATGCAGTAGATTGCATTAGATTTTAGATATACTGTATATTAAGCTATCCTTGACTGCCTCCGTGGTCGTGATGTCTGTTGCCTGTCCACCTTTCGGTAATTGAATTCTGGTAGTTCGACACTAAAATTTTAAATTTGAGCCACTATGTGAATTGACTAAAGGGAGAAAAAAAGACTTGTGAGATGCATTAAAGAAATTTGATGACTTTCAGTATGCATGACAGATTAATAAAATAGTTATGCTCAATTAAGAATGAAAAGAAGTTTCAATACAATATCATTCAAAAAATTATTCACAGTCAAATGACAAGCCTTATTCCTAGTAATAAAACATTCCCATTAAATCAAGAATAAGGCGAGTATGCTCGACATCTCTTCTGTCATGCAAATTGTTTCAGGAGCTATAGAAAATGCAACAATGAAGAAAAATAAATAAAAGTTAAATAAAAGAAAAAAATCATTATTGCCATTTATAAACAGTCTCTAGCACCATACAAAAGACCTAACACACTGTTGGGCCTCAATAGTTGAGGAATAAACGAATAACTAAATGCCTAAAAAAAATCAATATAATCAACTAGAAAAGTATTATGAAAAGTTAAGAAACATTAAAATATCTGTAAGAATATATGAACATTAATAAGTTTTATATCAGCAGAAATGTAAAAAGTAGAAAATGGAATTCACAATAGCAACAAAGATGCCACACTCAGGAAATGCACCAAACACATAGAAAACTCTACACATTTACTGACGTGATATCAGACATGGAATGTTGCTGAAGCGAGAATTGCATTGTACATGGTGCCTCATCTCCTTATGTGAAACCACGAAGTTTGCAAATGTCAATCATACTCTTGGTATTTTTGTTTTCAAAACATGAAAAGTAGATGTTAAAGTTCCTCTGGTAGAATAAATGCTCAATGGTAGCCAAAAAAGGTTAAGTAATTTCTTAATTTTAACTTTCTTAATTTCTTCAGTGAATTTTCTCTTAGTTTCTTTTGCCCGTTTTTCTAAGGAGGCGTTAGAGGTTTTTCCTATTTAAGGGAAATAGAGTAAAGAGATATTTCTACTTACTTTTATTTTTACTCCATTTTAAGCATTGGAAAATTTTCCAGGAATGGCAATACATTGCTCAGTTTTTCCAACATGTTAATTCTTATGTGTATGTAGGGTGCTGTGTAACATTTTGGACATTGAAAACGTAGCTAACATTATTTTCTCAATTATTACACTGATTATTTATAAAATTACAAAACAATTACTAAAATTATTCGTATCCAAATTTTTCTGTCTATTGTAGACTTGTATCATTGTCTCGCCTATTTTTTCTCATAAAAATCTACAAACAAGAAATCATTGATAAGAGAGTTTATTGTCAAAAGTTTTTGTTGCATACGAAGGAAACCCCACTTAAATTACTTTAAGCCACGGAGACATCAAGGAAAAAGGAACGCAGTATTAGAACATACGGCTGTGCTATCCAGGGCTAGATCTGGCACAGCAGCTGAGATGAAGGCATCGGAGTCTCATCTGTCTTCAAAACAGATCGTCTACAGATGGTGAGTGAGACATAGCTGTTCTCAGAGCAGAACTCATATTCTACCACATTAGCAGCCACAGAGCATAGAGAATGTTTTTTGTTTTGTTTTGTTTTTTAAATAGGCCTAACAGAAAAATCTAAGAGGGAATTGTGATTGGGCAGGTTAGGGTCACGCACCTGCCCTGAGCCGCCGCGGGCATGGGAGTTGGAGATCCTGACAGTTCAGTTTTGGACCACTGGTTCGGTGCTTTGGCCTGAGGCTCAAACAACGTGAGAATAGGCAAACAGGCTTTTCCTAAAGCGTAACACCGATTACCCAGTCCTGCTACCAGGAGAATCTCTTCCTCCACGGAAGCCAGAGTTGTGCTGTTTTATTGCACGAGTGGTCGGTCCGCTGTGTTGAGTTCAGCAGAGGCGGCCAGCAAGAAGCTGTTGGAAGATCTATTAGATGTGACACCCCAGAGATGACTGTAGAGAACAGATTTAGTGGAGTGACGCGCTCAGAAGACAAATAGCAATGAGTTGAAAGTAAAAAGAGATGAAAATAGGTAGACAGGATTTTAATCTTTAATCTTCAACTGACAGCGTGTAAAAAAATTAATAAGACTTTGAGTGATGGTGCATTCAATCCTTGCCTTTCAAGTTGTGGTTCAGGAACACATCCTGGGGCACCCTTGGGAACTTGTTAGAAATGTGGAATGTCAAGCTCCGGCCCCAACCTCCTGCACAAAGTCTGCATTTTAGCTCCATTCCCAAGTGGTTCATATGCACACGAAGTTTTGAGGAGCCCTCTAAAGATGGTGGTTTCTATAGAGATGGGAATGCAAATTTGTTTCTAGGAGGGTAACAAGCAATAGATTATACAGACAAAATTGCTGTATTTTACACACAGACTTTCCCCAAGATGTTTGATATTAGAAAGATAGAGAGAGGACAGATAACTTGAAAGTTAAATGTATGACTAGAAATTATTTTTGATTGGCGGCAGTATGGAAATGGGAAAAAAAGAGTTAGGCGTATTTGTCAGCAAAGGAGGAAGAGTGAGAGAATGCAAGACAGGGAGAGGACACAAATGAGTCCATTTGTGGAGCAAGTTTCCAGCAGAGGCCAGACCAAAAGCCCCAGTGGAGGGGTGGGAAAGAACTCTTTTAGAGAAGCAAGATACTAGGAAGAGAGAGAAATGGGCTATGGCAAAGGCATTTGTGGGTAGAGAAGAGAAGAGAAGAGAGTGGGTCTGTCATCTCTCCTCTCAGAAAAAAGGCAAATCATCTAAGTTTGGAACAGCTATGTAAAAAATGTGGATCTACCAGAGAAAATGCGAGACGCTAGCTGAAGTCGTTTATTTTGACCATTCGTGAAGACAGCACATTGTTTTTATAGCTTCCTACCTGCAGCTGCAAGCGGAGGGCACGGACCATGGCAGTGGGAAGCGGGCAAAGGGGAAGCGGGAAGGTTACGGAGTGAAGGCGCTGAGGATGCCATCACAGCCCACTGGCGACATCGCTGCCCTGGGAGGGGCTCAGGCAGGACGGTGGAATTGGAAGAAATGAGGGGCGGGAGGCTGGGAGAGAAACCCAGAAATATCGCAGTCCCAAGCTGTTTTCTTTCTGATACGAAATTCCGTAAAACATCCTGTATGTAGAACGGCAGTGTCGGTGAGCAAGTTTCTGAATTCATTAGAGCAAACTGCATTGCCTTTGCCATTAGCAGGAAATGAATATCCAAATTCCATTACCGTGGGAGGAAAAACGCTATTAATAAGTGATGGAATGTTCCGCAGTAACCTTTTTAATAGATTAGTGATGATAATATTTGTCTTTCTACCTCGGATGGTAGAATCACTTTAGGGGTTTACTTAATAATTTAAAGTTTAAGACTTTGTAAGATAGTAGATACGTTGTTTTTATCATACCCAAATTTGACAAAAGTCTTAGTCTTCAAACTCTATTATATAAATTTTAATGTTTTAGAAGAGCCAGTAGCAAACGTTTCTATTCAATTCACTCTGCCGCCTTCCCCACTGAGGTAACAATTTTGTTCCTTTCCACTTCTACTTAAGTATCACACCATCACGATTGTTTTCAGAATCAGCCTATAACCTCATCCTCCACACCACAGAGGAAATAAAATGCGTCCCACGGGGATTCCGTCACCTTCTCACAGCCAATTCATCCATCATCCACTTCCGTATTCCCTCTTTCCCTTCCGTAAAGTGGAGACACCATCTCCCCCCTTTGTAGCCTGGAATGCATGTCAACTTACTATGTGGCCAGACACCTCTGCCCTTCTTAGGGAGCTGTCTGTGTTACTTACCTACTCTCCCCTGCCCCACCAGCCTCTGCCTTTTTCTTCATACTGTCCATCACCAACAGGATTCAATAACCCCCATATTAAAAATAAAAAGCTTCCCAGGGTGTCACTTATCCCTTAAGGCAGTGGTCCCCAACTTTTTGGCACCAGGGACTGGTTATATGGAAGACAATTTTCCTTCCGGGGTGGTTAGGGTGGTGAGTGATGGGGAGCGGCTGTGAATGCAGATGACCCACTGTTTACCTCCTGCACTATGGCCTGCTGTCTAAACCGGTCCATGGCCCGTGGATTGGGGATCGCAGCCTTAAGGCACTACGGTAACTCTCTACTTACCTGCAGAGCCAAACTCTCAGGAGTTGTTCACTGCCACCCCCATTTACCCACCTCCTGTGAACCTTCTCCCACCCTGTCCTGACGCTGGCTCCCGGCACTCAGTGGGTGCATCAGACTCACTTATCAGTTGATGACTCCAGGGGTTCTGGTCCAGACTTTCCATCATTTGGTACCCAGACCCATGTGTCCCTCTGCCTCTGACTTAGGTCTCTCCAAGGCCCCTCCAAACTCGACATATCTTTAACCAAACACTGGGTCTCATCCATACCCCCTCCTAGACCCTCAAGTACATTCTTCTTTCCCAAGCGGCCCCGTCTCCCATCTAGATGTATAGTGAAGCATATATAATTGCCAGTTTTACATGTTGCCCTTTGGTTCTTAATTCTTTCATCTTATCTTTTAACCTGCTAAATTATATTGCACATTTTCCCTTCAATATCAAAATCTCCATTAAGAATTAATTCTTCTAATAGCCAATAGATACTTTCATAGAGAGATCTCCTTTGCTTCCTTTTGCTTGATTTAAATATTGTAACACCACATATTCTCAATTAGTGATTATATCCTCCATATTTACAGGGTCTCTTTACCATATTCCGGAGGGCATTGTATCTGGTTTTCTCTCTCTTTTGCCAGTGGGCATTCCCAGAGTTTAATTTCTACTGGCTATAAACACTATGAGATTTTGAGGCATCTGTTCTTTCTAATGTTGAGAGATTCCTTAACATCCCCAAAGTTGATATGCCTGAAGAACACCGCTATTTTTACTTTCCTACCCCAATTTTTTATATTTATATAGCATTCTCCTAAATATCCATATTTTATTTATGTGACCAATCAATCAAGAGCTTATTAATTTCACAAATTAGATTCCCATAGATATTTAAACATTGATTGCACACCTAATCAAATTATCCTAATCATTTCATTAAAATCACAGTCTGATATATCTGATTTTCGTAATGATGTAAACACTATACAAAGCAGATAAAACAAGCGTACACAATATTGCAATGGTTTAAAACCCGATTGGTTCACTCAGACAAATGACATCAAAAGTGCTAATGCCTTAAACTTCATGGTGTTTTTTCGTCTATATTCTAATTCTCTCTTATTCATTTTTAGAGTTGTCTTTCTTGTATATTTCATCAATTTTACTAATTTTACACATTTCATGTTTCAGGGAATTCACAGAGCCTGAAGACAAAGAAAAAACATTACAGACTGCCCAAGGCTGGAGAACCTGGTTTATCTGTCTGTTTATTCCTGGCATAGCTCATGAGGATTTTTTGCACCCTCCCAAGGTGATTTTGTCTGAGTTGGTTACACAGCAGGTGCAATCCCACTTTTAGAGTTCACTTTTGTCCGTTACGTAAAACACTGTCTGTATCACTGTTTCTGACAGCTTGTCAATGCCAGGTTTTAGTAACCCCAGCTTTGAGCCCCAAATGTCTCCTGGTCTGGACATCGCATCTTAGCACGGCTCCTTCTGGACTTACCTGTGTCATGTCATCTTCACTCTGCAGCCAGAGGGAGGCTCCTCTGCCACTGCTTGCTCTGCAGGGGACCTGGTCAAAGCCAGGTACATCTACAAGTCTAGGTCCATGTGGCTCTTGGAATGTATTGTTTTCCACCATTTGGTCCCAAGGGCTGACTCTATTGCCATTATTCTTGTGAGATTATGATGGCTTGTATTTGATCCCTTCCACCATCACAGCCTAGAATTACCCCTCACACACAGTCCTGTGCTGTTCATGGTGAAGTACTGTCAGTCTCATCCCTGTGAGTTTGTCCAGATTTTCTGATGGTGATGAAAAATAAAATTACAAAGTTTCTTTTGATAGCCATCTGCCTTGCTGGAGAAATAGTATCTGAACACCCTCGCAGACCATCACCAGCTGTGACTTCAGAACCAGACTGGTCCCTTGGAAATAAAAACAGGTGTTTTACATGCCATAAATATAGTTAGACAGATGGAACATTTAGAATAAAGAGAAATAGTCCAAAATAAGTTTCCATTATCTTGTTCTTCCTGAATAATCTGCGACTATGAGTAGAAGGTTATTTACGGGAGAACATGAAGAAGTGAAAGAAATAAAACTCTTACTTATGGTGTATAACAAAATACTGGAAATCAGTCAATGTAGTACGATACAAATCAGAGATAATGAAAAGTATTGAAGTCTATTAACATTTTTATATTGCACTTAGTTTTGGTACTTGCTAATGGTTTTTGATTATGACAATTTATGTAAGTGACATATCTGTCTACTCTTGATGAATACTCTTTTTGTTTGTTTGTTTTTTGGAGACAGGGTTTTTCTCTGTTGCTGGAATGCAGGGTATTTCTCTAGGCTGGAATGCAGTGGTGGGATTGTAGCTCATTGTAACCTCAAACTCCTGTGCTCAAGTGATCCTCCCACCTTAGGCTCCCGAATAGCTAGGACTACAGGTGCATACCACAGTGCCTCGCTAAATTTTTATTTTTTGTAGTGATAGGGTCACATTATGTTGTCCAGGCTGGTTTCAAACTTCTGGCCTCAAGCGATCCTCCCACCTTGACCTCCCAAAGTGCTGGGAGTGATGGTGGAGTTGTATCTTTTTAGTCTTCATCCTATTTCCATCAAGAGGAAAAAAAAAAAAAAACTCTGTTCCATGATTAAGAAGGGATAAGCATTGGGAAAAGACTCTGTCTCTTTCTGCTTCCTGCATTCACTTCTACCCAGGTGAGAAGGCAAGTGGTTTTTTCCAAAAAGAGCCTTCAAAATTCAGGCACAGAAGGCTCACCTCCTTTTGGTGTTCTCCTCTTTCCATGAAAGATATGAAGAAGGTTGTGATTTTTCATGTATCCAGCTTGGTAACTGGGTTTGGGACTGGCTCTGCTAGGCCCCTCTTTCCCGAGATGGACTCTAAACTCTCAGTGGAGGAAGGGATGTCAGGAAGTGAGAAGAGTTTTCAAGCCAAATTAATTCCCAAACACATAACCCACCCCACAGTTTGGACATAGAGAGTTTATGCAGATCTTCACATGAGTTCTTACATCTTAGCTGAAGTAATTAAGAGAGGAGGAGAAATATTCTGAAGTGGCACCCACTTCAGTCTTCAAAGTATTTGTGTTGAGAAAAATAGTTCGTATGTTTGTATAAGATCAATCTGATTTGTGAAATTCTATTTTATTGAATTTCTTTGCTGATACCCAAACAGTATCAAACTGGAGGGATGTATCCAGTATTGCCTCACAGATCTTGTACGTATAATCTAAAATTATAAGCACGATGTGACATTTGAATTAGCATTTCCAATTTGAACTTTATTTCTAACATGAAAATCATCAAGACAAAGAAAAGGGAATTTGCCAAAGTTTCCTTACTTTTTATAAAATCCAAAGATAAACGTTTGGTAAGAATGTTAAATTTCCATGTAGGCAGATGTTTTTCATGGAATTGGCTAATCTCATGGTAAATTTGCTACACAGTCTGCATAATACTAAAACATATAAATCGGAATGAAAGCAGTGCCCATATGCCAGATTTATACACACAAACTTCATCAATAGGTGTTTAAATATTGATCAACATTATACATGATCAGCCTAATAATCTGACATTTGTTTAGGGTCCTTCTAAAATAAACTACTCACAGAGAAAATTATGAACAGAATTGGAAAGCAGTGCTGTATCTGAGAAGATAATAAATCCAGTTTCTCTTCTGTTTTAAATCTTAACCTAAGTGCAGGTAGGATCTGAAGAGGGAGAAATGCAAACAAGAAATGTTCATAAAACATTCCACTAATCACTCATTCACTACACATAGATTAAACGCCAACACAATAATACATCCTAACTGTAACAAATAAATGAGTACAGTTATTTCTGGGTGCAAAATTTAATATCTGATGGGAAAACAGAGTTAGAGTGATCAAGATGACAAGTGAATGTAGAAAATCAAAGATAAATACAAACAAGTTTTTCATCAAAATAACACAAATCCTCTAGCTTTTTTGAGAGCATTTTCATGGTACTAAATCAGAAATAAGGGACATCCTACAGTCGATCACCATTGCCATCTCTTGCTCAGTAGATGTGCTCAAGGATTTTCCTTCCCTATGGCTTTAAGTTAATAGTTAGCTGTTAGTGTTCTTTATGGTGAATGGCATTCATTCTGAAGAACAGATTTATTTTTCTGTTTTCCCTTGAGCCAAATGTTCCTTGCCTTTGAGTTTATGACTAGCAGTTGTTAATCATTGTCTCCTGGTTCCCACAGTTACCCCAGAAGTACCAAGTTCTGTGGATGATTCAAATGGACAGACAAGCAAGGGCAAACTTTATTTAACCTACTCAGCCTGCAATCCCAAACCGTGTCACACTCTCAGCTCTGAAAATTTTGGACTGAACATATCCACTCTCAGGCCCTCTCGTTCGGGCCTGAGCTCTCTCCCTCCTCAAAGACATAGGGAGAGAGTTCCAAGACGTGGATTTACTGTGCCTTAGCATTTGATGCCTCTCCCAAGGCTTATTCTCTAATCCCTCAGCCCCCTTCTTTTGATTTGTAAACTTCTGGCTGTCTCTTTTTCCAATTGACCTTAGTAAGAATGGCACCCACCTGCATTGAACTTCTCTTCATTGCTAAAAAGGCATGCATACATTAAAAAAAGGAAAAGCAAACCTTACGGTTAAGGATGGATTATTCTACATGCAATATACACCGTGCCAGGTGCGGTTGGGTGAGAAGAGGGTGCCCAAACAGTGGCACGGCAGGACTCAAGGTGATGAGCTACATTAAACACAGTCCGGATTGCAAGGCGGTATGTGGAAGTATCATGGAAGACAAAAGACGCTTGCGACAAGAGAACGGGAGGGCTTCCCTGTGTGGGGGGGCCGGGAATGTCTTTGGGGAATGCCCCGACCCGCGGGTACGTTATTCGCAGAACCTGGAGGAGGGAGCGGGAGTTCAATGGGACAAGAGACGCGAGAGATGGAGACAAGACAGTATTCTGATCAAGTCTCGTTTATTGAACAATGGGTAACAGTTCTTATAG
>CAUYRT010031849.1:0-37606 GCA_963574885.1 Lepilemur ruficaudatus | reverse complement strand
ATATTTAGTTGGCCAATTAATTTCTATTATTAGTAGAGACGGGGGTCTCGCTCTTGCTCAGGCTGGTTTCGAACTCCTGACCTTGAGCAATCCGCCCGCCTCGGCCTCCCAGAGTGCTAGGATTACAGGCGTGAGCCACCGTGCCCGGCCGGAAAGTGGTTTTCTTACTCTTTGTTTTCTCCACGGGAAAATAGAGAATCTGTAGTCATTTCTACCTCTGACTGTTGTAATACTGCTCCACCTATACATGGGATTATATTTTTGTTTCAAATTCAGAATAATTCAATAACTTTGTTATTTCATATGTATCTGGAAATAGGGCAGATACATGTCCTGATCCTGTCACAAGAGGTAGAATTCCAGTATTTGGTACAATGTTCCAAGATAGGGTAAAGTGATGTTCCTGTTTCCCTTGAGACCATTTCCATCGTGAAAGAAAAAATGTATGTCTTTCAGCAGCAGCTTTGGATCATCACCTCTCAGAACAATCTTGTCCCATAGGACAACTTGGTTCAGAGCATTATTTCTTGTTGAATATTCTGCTGATAACTGCTTAACATTCCAAATAAATACATTCTCTAGATCAGCAGTTATATCAAATGTAATGAATCCCAGATCACTTCTTTCTCTAGGTCCAGTGACGTCTTCTACATTTTTAGCATGACCTGCAAGACATGCAGCCACGCCTGGACATTCTTGTCATTGAACGCAGTGGCGACGAGGCAGGTGCAAGTGAGTGCTGCCATCATGCGCAGGAAGAAGGTGAACAGCACGTTGCCCTGTGACAGCACCATGTTCATCTTAACCATCTCCCTGTAGTCCTATCTCTACATGCACACCCAGGCTGCCGTTTGGGCAGTGGACTGGCTCCCTTGGGATCATGTTTTGATGTCACTTCCACTCAGCTTTCTCTTTGTCCCTCTTTTCCTTGCCTTTCCCCCCTCTTTAAGTATATATAGTAGATCAATAAATTATTCAAAGGCAGGTTGGAACTGGACCAGGCTTATGCAGAGTGCTTCTGTGAGAGCAATAGAGTCTGGACCTTGCACCAACAGCCATGGCTGGAAGTTGGAGAATCAAGTCTCTATTTTCAGTAAGTGTCTGAAATTACCTGATTTGCTCTTTATGCATGCCTGGGAGAGAGGATGGCAGGTAGAGGGGGCCTGCTGTTTGGGAATTCTCCTGGGTAGATGAGAGAGTACTTGAAAAATAGGATTTTATAAGCTGCTTATCTATCAGCAGGAACTATTTCCCACTGGGCTAATGCCCAGGAAACAGCATCTCAGGGTCTTATTCAGTATCTTGGTGCTGAAGAAGAATTAAAATTAGAAACATCAGAACTTGGGCTGCAACTGATGGCAGACTTAAGATCAGGAACATGCATTCTCTTCCTGGTTCTGTGCCAGCTGTGGAACTATGGGCACATTGTGTAACCTCTCTGAGCCTGGTGTTTGCCTCTAGTTTTCCTTTTTAGTGAGTATCTATTATACATTGTTTTCCTCAGGGTAGTGCCATTCAGTGAGATGATATAGGTAGGAGCTCAATGAAACTGGGACATCTATACAAATGTGAGATTTTATTACTCATAACTTTAACCTTTGGGTCTCTATGATGGAGTCTGATTCATACAGGAAGGGAAGTAGAGAGCAATTTGGGGATTCTGTCTGCTTAGCTCCCCAAGTAATCTCAACACCCCTGACTCCCAATAAGATAGAAAGGGTAGGTTTAAGGGAGAATCTATTTCTTTACTAGGAAGACACTCCACCCTACCTTGACAGAATTCCTGCCTTGTCTTTAGAAAATCTTTTTCTTGGCTATAAATTCCATTCTCTGGCTTTCATTTCCAATTTCGGGGGACAATGGAGCAAGAACTCTCCTCCTAAGTTTCTTGGCTAAGGCCAGCCAGATATCCTTTCCTACCTAGAGAGAGACTGAGTGTCTCCCTGTGGGGCTCCAGGCCTGTGAAGGGTTAAGCGAGCCACGCCTTCAGCAGGAACAGCCTCGGACTTTGTGCTGAGCTGAGCAGCCACCTCCGGCCTTTCCTGGTCTGACTGGCACAGGGAGTGTGGTCTGGAGGAGGCAGCACAAAGGAAGGTCAGAAGAGTGGACACTGGCAAGAGGAGGGCAGCCTCTGCAGGCTTCCCTGACACCATGGACAGCTCCCATTAACTAAGACACCTCTCCACCCTTGGGACCCCTGACTCTTATGCCCTCTTCCTGTCAAATTGGGATTTCATCCACCATTCTCAAGGGACACTGAAGTTATACCTTAGTTCCAGTGTTGGGTGAGTCCTGCCTTGACCTGTCACTGTTCCTCTTTAACACCTTGGGGTGCCTGCTTTTTCCCCTCCCCACCCCCAACCAATCATATTCCCACTCCCCTCAAATCGAAATCCAAACAAGATGCCTTCCCCCAACCCACCTTCTGCTTCTCACCCTTCCCTGCCAAGTTAGTTAGCTTTTTTTTAATCTGGAAAATATGAGATAATAATAGTACCTACTTCATGGGGATATTGTCAGCATCAAATGAATTAGTATAAGTAGTGTTTAGAGCCCTGCCTGGCCCATGGTAAATGCTACAGGATTTCTAGAAACTGCTATTATTGGTAAATATTCTTATTGCTTCCTCAGTTGTGTCCTTCTAGGAAGTGACAGGTATTTTCTTTTCCTGGAGCTTGGGGAAAGCTGAGTGAAGGGGGAAGGAAGCCTGTGTCCTTTTTTTGCTCTGCTTCCATTCCTGCTTCCTCCCCTCTCCTCCTTTCCCCCACCCAGCTTCAGAGATGCATGAGAGTGGGAGGATGTGTCTTTTATTCCTGTGCGGGAGTGGCACTGACCATTGTACTAATAATTCTGTCCTGCACCTGGCCACCCTGCCTACTCAATCTCACAGGGAAGACGGGGGAGGGCTGGGCTTCCTCCTTAGGGAACACCTGCCATGTGCCTACTGCGTGGAGGCCAAGCCTCACAACCCTCCTCCAACTCTGCTCCTCCTTGCCTACTCCCACCAGCTACTGAAAAGCTGGGTGTGCCCCTCCGGGGCAAAGTCCTTGCCAGAAGTTTATAGGAATGGGTGTAACAGCTAGAGATGGAAAAATAGGGACAGATACGTAGCTCATCCAGAGGTCCTGATAACTACTTGTTTGTTGGAGAAACAAACCGCACTTTCATTTTCTTTGAGGTATTCCAGTCTTTTATAGAGGAACTCCTGGCTCTGTCCTCTAACTCCTAACTCATCATCTTGTCCAGTCCCCATTTCTTTTTAATCAATTAATTTTTTTTTAGAGAGACAAAGTCTCAATCCGTTGCCTGGGCTAGAGTGCAGTGGCATTATGATAGCTCACTGCAACCTCAAATTCCTGAGCTCAAGCAATCCTCCTGCCTCAACCTTCCAAGTAGCTGGGACTACAGGTGCACACCACCATGCCTGGCTAATTTTTTAAAAAATTTTTATGGAGGCCGGGCGTGGTGGCTCATGCCTATAATCCTAGCACTCTTGGAGGCCAAGGCGGGAGGATTGCTTGCGGGCAGCCATTCGAGACCAGCCTAAGCAAGAGTGAGACCCTGTATCTACTAAAAACAGAAAAAATTAGATGGCCAACTAAAAATAGAAACAAAAAATTAGCTGGGCCTGGTGGCAAGCACCTGTAGTCCTAGCGACTTGGGAAGCTGAGGCAGGAGAATCACTTGAGCCCAGGGGTCTGAGGTTGCTGTGAGCTAGGCTGATGACACAGCACTCTAGCCCAGGCAACAGAATAGACTCTTTCTCAAAAAAACATTTTTTTTATGGAGATGGGATCTTGCTATGTTGTGCAGGCTGGTCTCAAACTCCTGGCCTCAAGTGATCCTCCTGCCCCAAGCACCCAAAGCACTGTGATTACAGGCATGAGCTACAGTGCCTGGCCCCAGTCCCGTTTAGAAAATGAAGCTCACTGTAGCAATGATAGAAGAGGAGAGATCTTTGGGAGAATTGCTGAAACGGTCAGAAGCAGGTGTTCTTGTCCCATCCCTTCTCTGCCCCCACCCACCCTGGGAGCATAGGATTCTCCCACCTCCTGCTGAGAGATTCAGCCTCCCTCAGTTAGCTTGGACTAGTCCAGATGCCTCTCCCAGGTTGGGAGCTCTCTATAGAGCCCGGGCAGTAGGGGAAAGAAAGGCTCTGTTAGGTCCTTCTGCCCTCTTCCCCTCAAATAGTTACTGGCCCCTAAAGCTGAGCTGACATCAGCAAACTACCCCCCTTACTCCCAGGATCAGTAGCCTCTCCGGACATGCCTCTTCTGGAAGGTTCCGTGGGGGTGGAGGACCTCGTCCTCCTGGAACCTCTGGTGGAAGAGTCTCTGCTCAAGAACCTTCAACTGCGCTATGAAAACAAGGAGATTTACGTGAGTGCAGTACGGATGCCCCTGGCTGTGCCTGTGGCCAGAGAGTTCACGCACTCCCACCCCAGCCCCCTGGTTCATTCCCTTCACCTTTTTTCTGGCTCCAGACCTACATTGGGAATGTGGTGATCTCAGTGAATCCCTACCAACAGCTGCCCATCTATGGCCCAGAGTTTATTGCCAAATATCAGGACTATACCTTCTATGAGCTGAAGCCCCATATGTGAGTAGAAGGACTAAGGGAAGGCTGACAGGGCCCCAGCTGCTTGACAATGAGGCATCCTAATTTCTTCTATCCCTTCCCCTGAAGGGGATTCTCCAGCTGCTCCTTCCTTCCCTGGCCCTCTGGAGGCCCCTGCCTGGGCCTGTCACTTGCCTAGGCTGGTCCAAGTGGGGAGAGTGGAAAAACCTGGGAGCTGGGGATTGAGTGAAAGATGGTGTCTTGGACTGGCCCCGCATTGGTCACTGCCCACTTCCTACCCCCAAGCTATGCATTGGCAAACGTGGCATACCAGTCACTGAGGGACCGGGACAGAGACCAGTGTATCCTCATCACAGGCGAGAGTGGAGCCGGAAAGACTGGTGAGACACCTGGCTGGGGGAACCCATGGAGTCACCTCTGGAACCACCCGCTTAGCCCACATCAAGCCAATCCAAGTCCTGTCCCCTCCCACTCCCCAGAACTTCCTTCCCAGTGTTTCTGACTGTGAGGGGTGGTAAGGTGCTGGGGTGAGGGAAGTTAACAAGTGGGTGGGAGGATGGGTCACCCTGGGTGAGAATTTCTCGTGCACAGAGGCTAGCAAGCTGGTGATGTCTTACGTGGCGGCCGTCTGTGGGAAAGGGGAGGAAGTGAACTCTGTGAAGGAGCAACTGCTTCAGTCAAACCCAGTGCTGGAGGGTAAGAATTCTGGTCTCTGCCCTCTCTTCCCCAGTGCTCCAAAACCACTGCCTTCATTCAGCCTGAAAAATCAGGTTGGCGCGAGCACTGGAAGCCCTTCTGCCTTCCCTTCTCTAGTCCCACGTCTCCCCTCAGCCACCTCACTTCTTCTTCTCATCTCTGCAGCTTTTGGCAATGCCAAGACCATTCGCAACAACAACTCCTCTCGATTTGTGAGTGAACACCTTCCCGGCCTGGGAGGAGAGCGTGTGGGGGCTTGAGAGGGAGGAATGCAGCAGATCCCTCCCGGACAGGGTGGTGAGAAGAGGAGAAACAAAATCTTTCTCTCTGGTCTCTCTCTGAAGGGAAAATACATGGACATTGGATTTGACTTCAAGGGATCCCCCCTCGGTGGTGTCATCACAAACTGTACGTGTTTCCCCCATTTCACTCACCTCTCTGTCTTATGCCTGCCCCATGCCATCCTTTTCTGCTAATCTGCTCCTGTAGGAAGGAGGAATATTAGACTTTTAGGAGACTTCTTAATGACTAGGGACACTAGGGATAAGGCCAGAGTTACAGGGAAGCTGTGGCATCTCCCAGGCCCTCAGGATGTTATTTTCTAATTCTCTGCCAGATCTGCTTGAGAAATCCCGAGTGGTGAAGCAGCTCAAAGGAGAAAGGAACTTCCACATCTTCTATCAGCTACTGGCTGGAGCAGACGCACAGCTGCTGAGTATGTGCCTGCCTCGGACATGTGGCGAAGCATCCCCAACCTCCGTTCAATCTCAGAACCTCTGGTCCCCTCCAGTCCCCTGCAGCCCTCTTTCCCTTGAGCCACCCCCCAGACTTTTCCTTGCCTGCACTCCCCACCCTGAACTTCACCCACCCATTGCTGAGAACAAATCCCTTGACCCACCTGTTTTCTTCCTTTTCTGAAGTTTTATTGCCGGGGATATGCCTTCTTACTTCTTCACTGCTCTCATTCCTTTGTCCTGCCGGGGTTCCCCTTTTCTCAAGCTGGCTTCAAACATGGAACACTCATCTCCCTGTCCTACCTTCAATTTAAGGGGCTTTCTTTATTGATAGTTCAGCAGGGAAGCAGGCAGGATGTAAGCGCTCAAGAGCTTTCACTGAGCTCTAGTTGAAGCTGTTCTGGGTCTACATTTGCCTTACTTAGGACCTTGTCCCTGATTTTCTCTTCTTAGCTCTATGGAGGTTTCATTCATTCATTCATTCATTCATCAAACATTTCTTGAATACCTACTACTATAATCAAATATTATGCTAGCCTCTAGGGATACAGAGTTGAGTAAGACATGAAGCCTGTCCTCAAAGAGCTTACAGTCTTCCGGGGGGGATGATAGATATGTGAACAGATCCACTGCAATACGGTATGATCAGGGGCATCAGGCCTATACAGGCGGCTGTAGGAGCAGAAGGCGTGGAGCTGTGCCTTGTCCTGGGGAAGAGCCTATTCCAGCCTGGGTGCTGGACTGGCCTGAGATGGCTGTGGGTGGGCATCACTAGAGGATCTGGTGGGATTTTAAGTCCTGCCAGAGTTTGCCTCTGTATCTCCCCTCCATCTGAGAGCACCATGAGTATCTGGCCTCCAAGGATCTGTCTCTTTGGGTTCTGGTTATTCTATCCTGGACCTTTGCTGTCTCCTTTTCCCCTCCTGGAGATCTCTGTAATCTTCAAGAGCCCCTGCAGATCTCGTCCTCCTTCCTGTCTTAATAGTTTTGGTCATGTTCAATTTGTCTGAATCATAGGCACTAATGTCTTGTTCTGCCCTGATTCTGTCACCCGTTGGTTTAAGCTGACTGTGGGTGAGGTCTCCCTGGTGTCATTATCCCCAGGCTTTCTGACTCATTCTCCCTCCAGATGCCCCTCCTAAGTAGGCTCTTGTTTCAAAATTTGTGTGCCTGGGGAAGCTGCCATTAAACTCTAGTTTGAGGGACACTCCCTGATTCTCAGATCATTTGCATAACAGATAACTGACATCCCTCAAGCTCCATGATTAACCCAATCCTTACCGTCTCAGGTGAACAGCTTTGACCATTCCATTGAGTCATTTATTAAAAAGAGAAAAGTTCCTTCATGGCAGCCAGACACACAGAATATGGAGATGAGAAACACAGTTCCAACACACAAGTTGCTCATTTGTGGGAGAGACAGAAAAAACAAAACCTAGTCCAAGTGCTATGGGCTAGGATAGAGATTCCCCATTGGATCAAAGAGAGACATTTGGCTCACTCTCTCGGTGTCAGAGAAAACTTTCCAGAAGAGGTATAAGGATCAGGGAACATACTACCTGCTACTTTGTTGATGCTCAGTGAGCAAACAATAAATGAGCCAACCCAGGTCAAGAGTGAGGTGTTGAGGCCGGGGGTGGGTGGGAGATATGTGCTTACCTTCTTCCCTCACCTTCATCCTTCCAGAGGCACCTGAGCAGGATGGAGAGTTTGCTTGTTTGTTTTTATTGTTTAAAACTCTGAAGGTGGGGAGAAGAGTAGAATGAGGCTTTTGTTTCATAAATATTAGAGAAGAAACCTGACAAGTATAAATGCCTAAACCCTAAATACTACTTAAAAATTTAGTCTATCATCATAGGAATTAATGATCTCAAAACAAAAGAGGCAAGGGAAGAACCTAAAACAAAAATGGCTACTTTGAATAAATGAACCCACCTAGGGCAAGTGCTGTGAGGTGTCAAGGTTGGAGGGCTGCACAAAGCCCAGGTAGTAACCCTCTTCCCACACTGGCCCTCCCAGAGGCCCTGAAGCTCGAGCGAGATGCAAGTGGCTACACCTATCTGAACCAGGAGATGTCCAGAGTGGATGGCATGGACGACGCCTCCAGCTTCAGGGTTGTACAGGTGGGTGCCCAGGGTGGGCTAGACTTGGGCCCGTAGGTTGTCCCTTGAGCCTAGGTTGTGTTCTCATTGAGAACACTGGACTGGCACCACCAGTTCAGCTTCTGATTTCTGCTTTCTGCCTAAGAATGCAATGACAGTGATTGGGTTCTCAGAGGAGGAGATTCGACAAGTGCTAGAGGTGACATCTCTGGTGCTGAAGCTGGGGAACGTGGAAGTGGCCAGCGAGTTCCAGGCCAATGGGATATCAGCAAGTGGCATCTGTGATGGGAAAGGTCTGTACCACCCTGCTGGAGCCCCAAACCAGCCCCCTGAATTTCTTACTGCAAGTCTTGTTCTCCCACCATCTCCAGTGTAGTCAACTTCACCCTGATACAGTCCCTGATACAGTCCCCACTCCTGAGTACTCCCCCAAACAGACTCATTGAGAACTCCAAGTGAAGCATGTTAGAACGAGATTTTGAAGTTTGATAGATCTAGGTGTGAGACTTCTCTGAGTCTCAGTTTATTCTTCTGCAAAATGGAGATAATCACACCTATTTCAAGAGACTCTCATATTAAAGTGGATAATGCATACAAAGTGCCCAGATCTCCCTTCTTGTGCCCCCTTGCCCTCCCCCAACCCCGAGATTCCTCTAGGGCCATGTTCTGGGTTGGCTGCAATGAGTCTCTCAGCGAGACCCACGGACACCAGTCTCCACTTATCAGCTCTCCCTCCCTCCCCTAAGAGAAAGCCCCCCTAAGGCCCCAAGGCCCTAAGGCCATGTTGTATTTTCTCATCGCTCCAGGTGTTCAGGAGATTGGGGAGATGGTGGGTTTGAATTCAGAGGAACTGGAGAAAGCTTTGTGTTCAAGGACCATGGAAACAGCCAAAGAAAAGGTGGTCACTGCACTGAATGTTATCCAGGTAAGGGGCCCTACTGGCGAGGGCAGACTTTGAGTAGGCTCCGTGGCTGCCATGCTGACTGGCTCGGCCCCACCCTGCAGGCTCAGTATGCTCGGGACGCTCTGGCTAAGAACATCTACAGCCGTCTCTTCAACTGGATAGTAAATCGAATCAATGAGAGCATCAAGGTGAGTGATTGCTCTCCTCTCTCAACATTCTCCTGTTTGCCTCACCTTCCTGCCCTGGTCACCATCCCCACCCCTTGGTTTCTGAGATGAACAGAGTAAGGAGGATGAAAGGGGAAGGTACAGTTCCTTCCAATAGCCTGCTGTTAGACAATCTGGATCCATCCACCTACCAGTCATGTGGACTTTGAATTTCACAAAGATTCTGGGTCTCAATTTCCTGATTTGGACATGCCCACTAAGAAACACTAATGCCCACCTGCTTTATAAGGTTTGGTGAGAGGCCGGGCACGGTGGCTCATGCCTGTAATCCTAGCACTCCGGGAGGCCGAGGCAGGCGGATTGCTCAAGTTCAGGAGTTCGAAACCAGCCTGAGCAAGAGCAAGACCCTGTCTCTACTATAAATAGAAAGAAATTAATTGGCCAACTAAATATATATAGAAAAAATTAGCCGGGCATGGTGGCACATGCTTGTAGTCCCAGCTACTCGGGAGGCTGAGGCGGGAGGATCCCTTGAGCCCAGGAGTTTGAGGTTGCTGTGAGCTAGGCTGACGCCACGGCACTCTAGCCCGGGCAACAGAGTGAGACTCTGTCTCAAAAAAAAAAAAAAACAAAAAAAAACAAACAAAAAAAACGAGTTATGAACACCATCCTCCGGGAGGATAAAGAAGGCTATTAAGCTAATTAGGGAGCTTAAAAGATGTACAGAGCACGTCAGATGGCAAAGTAGAGAGAAGCATTCCACACAAAAGGATGGTGAGTTAGTTGTTTTTTATCCTGTAGGCAGTAGGGATGTTTTTAGTAGAGGAAGGGGGAGAGACTATTAGGGAACAACACGCATGATCTGTTTATTCTGTTTATTTATTTTTGTTTTAAAGTAAGACAACGGGGCACATGGAACGTGGTCTGGAGCAGAGACTGATGACAAGAAAATTGGTTTGAAGGTTGTCGGAAAAGTCGAGTTGACAGGTTATGAAGGGGCCTGAAATAAGGGGAGGAAGAAGAGAAATAAAAGAGCCTGCAGCTCAAACTTGTCTGAAATCTTCTTTTTCTCTTTTTACGCCATACACGGCCACAATAACAAGTCCTAGACTGCAGTATCATATTATCCAACCAATTATAGTTGCAAAATGGAGACTAAATTTAAGACATTTTAAATGACAAAACAAACATTTTCTGCCAAATGATCTTTCCAAACAGAGACACTTTGATATAAAGAAATATCCACTGCACTACATAAGGGTGCAAAGCAGCAAAGCTATTTTCACTTCTGTGCTTACACCAAATAATCACCCATTATCAGCACCCTAAATAGGTTTAAAGGATTTCTCCCAAGTGCATTTCGTCTTTTCAGTTCCCTTCTAGTGTTCTGAATTCTTGGCTTAGCTGCTGGCTATAAATAGGACATTTAGTGATTTGTTTCAACCATGTCCCTCCTTCCCCGCTCTCTCCAACAGGGACACACACACACACACCAAATTTGAAAAGCACACATTTTCTAAATTCTTTAATCTCCTCCGAGGTATCGCTTACGTTATAAGGATCAATTTTAGATGACACACATGCTCACCCACCTGCATACTCATAGAACCATTCCAAGCACCTCTTACTCGAAAAGCCTTCTTCTTCAGTCTTTATTCTAGTTGAATCGTATTTTCTATACATGCTAGAAGTTGAAGAAGCAGTTTTGAGTTATTTAAAGATACTGAGTTCTTTTAAGCAGCAGATAATATTTACTCTTTTACCCAAGCCAGACATCCACTCAATCAGTATTTTAAGTGTATTTTAAACATTCCATTTCCCACATTTGAAGGCTTCAGCTTTTACAACTACGGTGTTTAAACACAGTCACCCCTAACACAGAATTAAATGACAAGCACTTATTTTCCCTGATTAACAAATAATCAGTAAAAACTGAATAGAACAGGTATTTGACATACTCCCTTCTACCCCACCAGCCAGCACTAGCTACAAAACAATAGTGGGATTCGGCAAGAAAACGCCTCAACTGTACCCTCCAGTTAACCATCCTAAAAATCACTCGTGTCTCTCCATTAAGTTCTCCTGACTTTTGTGTCTTGTAAGTTAGGTTGGTCACAGAGCACAGTCTAAGGAAGAATCTGTCAATATCAGACAACTCCAGAGACCATTAAGCAAATAAAAAGAAACATCAAATCATGTCAAAGCTTCCAGGAAGAAAATAAACTCAGGTGTAAGGTCGACGAGACAAAGCCCCTTCGATGGTTTCTGGATTAGCATAACCTTAAAAACCTCAGGAGACAGACGCACAGAGAACCCGGCTTCTGCTTTGTGGTCTAATTCTAGCCTTGTGGACGCACCCAGCACAAGCTGGGGAACTGAGTCAGGAAGCACAGAAGCCTCCCCCTGCCAGTCTGTGGCCTTCCACAGAACTCCTCATTTCATGATAACCAGGGGCTGAGGACGCAGATGTTCCCTACATGGGAAGGGGAGAGACAGTAACTTTAAAATAATGATTTGGATATAAAATCTGAGTATACACATTTTTATATCCTTATTTATACATACAGTACCCAGTGATGTATATAAGCATTTAATAGATACAGTTTTTATTCACATAGTATAGAAGATATAATAAAAATCACACACAGTCATCCCACAGACTGGGTCTAGAGCCCTGCCTGTACTCAAATCTGCTCCTATTCGAGTCCTCCAGTTGGCCCTTCCGGACCCACACATACGCACAGTCAACACCCCACCAACACCAGACGTCCCATCCACATTTTGGTTGAAAAAAAGCCCGCATATAAGTGGAACCTCACAGTTCAAACCTGTGCTGTCCAAGGGTCAATTGTATAACTCTTTTTTACCAAACATTTATTCATGACCTAGACATTCACCAGATTATCGGTATATACCTCTGATTAGAGATTCTGGGTTTTTAATACCAAAAAAAGAACATAGTGTGTTAAATGACTCAAACTGCTAACCACCAGTTTTGTATTTCTTCTGTAAAAGGTAGCCTTACCACCTGAAAACAAAGGTGGATACTGGCCAAGGGTTCAAACCGATATGCTCCACTCCTGGGCTGACATTTCTATCTCAGCTCAAAGCCCACAACTGGTCCACAGCCTGGAGAACTACGTATGACACTATAATATTTGAATTTAAAAATACTCTACATAAAAAAAAGGACCAAGACCATACAATGGAATATCATTCCACAAATGAAAGGTGCAAAATACTGATATATATGCTATTACATGATGAGCCGCAAAAATATCAGGCTACGTGAAAAAAAGCAAGACACAAAGACCATGCACATGAGATGTCCATAAAAGGCAAATCTGCAGAGACAAAGTGGATTAGTGGTTGCCTGGGGCTGGGAGTGGGAACAGAGAATGACTGATCGGGCATCAGGGATCTGAGTGGGATGATGAAAATGTTTTAAAACTGGTTTACAGAGATGGTCTGAACAACTCAGTTAACTTAATAAAAATCACTGAACTGTATACTTAAAATGGATGAACCTTATAGTATGTAAATAAAGTTGTTAAAAAAAAAAAAAAAGCCAAGAATGAAACTCAAACTACAATTCAACGGCCAGTTCTTCGTCTGGCTTTATCATGGTAAATTACGCTAGACTGTGGTGAACAAATAGTAGTGCTATATAGTCACAAAATGCTACGTGGTTATTATAATTTGACAATTCCCTGATAGTAACATTCATTCCACCCAAAAACTATCAAGCAACCTGGCTTCTTATTCTTAGTGATGAAAAATTACTGGCCTAAAGATGGCTGGTGATTATCTTCTAAATCATGACTACCTTCTTTTAGACAATAGTCATTTGAGATATAAACACTGACATTACGTTTACATTTTCAGAGTCTATCTCTCTATCCCTCCAACTGAGTTGTAGTACACGAAGAATTACAGCAAGAAAGAAACAGAAAATCTCATCTCAATGCCATCAATTTATAGATGTGAAAATTCAGGGCCATTAGTGAAGCAATACAGAGCCAGAATGGGAAAGACAGAAAAAGGCATGAAAGATCAGACTATGATAATCTGTTCACTGTTGTCTTTAAAAAAAAAAAAAAAAAGGAAGTAAAAGTACAATACTTATTAAAATCAGGGTGAAACAAAGATGCCTAAAATAAATCTAACAGGCTTTTGGAGTTATCAGCATTAACAGTTCCCTCATCTGAAAGAGAAGTGGTTTCAACAGTTTTGTTTTTCACAGTTTCTATCAAATTCTCACTCCTCTGAGAATAAACCTCAACTGAGCTGATATTCTGGGCAGGTGCAGAGCATTCTGTACAGGAAGCTCTCTCCAGCCCGGTAGCTGAAGTTAGTGAGTGAGACCTTCTTAAAGAACAGAGACCCACTCTGGTCCTCAACAGGCACAGAGAGCGAGGCTTTTAAAGGAGAAAAAAAAAAAATCAACTCTACCCCGGTTTTGGTGGATCAATGGATTAAGATAAAACTTTAATTTCTAAGAACGCAAATTACCTAATTTGTTTTTATGTTCTATAAACCCAGACACACAATGAGTATCATCAAATAACTGCACTTTGAAAGATCGCCTGGCAGAATCAAAAACAACATTCCAGCTGGCATCTGCACACTTAAAAGACCCACACTGGATCCGGCAGGAACGAGCATCTTCGACACACGCGTCATCGCTTTTCACCTGCCGTCTCTGTGCCGTACCTATCATGTCTACTTTTCTTGGCAGATAAATCATCTCCAGAGGCAGGCCTTCTCTTTTTCCTTGGCGGCATCACCTTACTAAAGCAGCCTGAAGAACTGCAAGACCGCAGACTTCCTACAAAAGCAATTGAAAGAGCACAAAATTAAGGTACGCCACACTGGAACACTTCCAAAGGATATTACTGCTAAAGTACAGATTTTCATGGCTTGTACTGCAAAGGGCTTAGACGTTATCTGTAAATGGTATAAAAAGAGAAAATGGTTTTTTAGTTTCTCTTTGAAAAAATATTATAGTAAAGAAATAAACCTAGCAATGACACACAAATAATACTTCCCACCACCCCAAATCCCACCAAAAATAGAAGTTATCACAATTTCAACTTACTCTCCAAAAACAGCAATATAAATCCTCTAAGCTTCCTGCTTCTCTTACACGTCAACGTTCCTGCAAAAGGAACTGCACTGCTATCTCACTGCTGTACTTCGTGAGGCAAGAGCCGCCCAACCAGTAATCTTGACTCTAAAACACATATAAGCACGTCAGTCCCAGCACTCTTAGGCTTCAAGGGATATGCGATTTAAAAGAAGAAAAACAAAACAGGATTTGGATTTTTTGGACAGAAGTCTGATATGACCTTGAGTAAAATTTCCATAATAATTTTCTTTTGTTGCTGCCACTTGAAAAAGATTCTGCCATTTTCAGTCAGGAAGCATCCTTTCACTTGGTAGAAGATATTAAAATGTAGTAGCGACAGACAATAATAACAACATCATCGAGCATTTACTGAGACCTTACTGTGAGCCAGGCCCTGCTCTGAACACTTGTACGTACTGACTCATGCAAGCTCACAGCAAGGCGATGAAGAAATAAGCCCAACTGCCTCATGCAGATAAAACGGAGGCAGAGAGAGGTTAGGTAAGTGGTAAAACTGAGATTCAGTCCCAGGCAGTCTCACTTGACTGTCTTAAACTACTATAAATTACAAGAAAATTAAAATACGCCATCTTGGCACAAGTGTCATCAGGTACCATGTCCCTTGGTTCCCACAATAACCCTCAACGACAGACGAGGCAAACGTAATTATCTCTACTTAACAGACGGGAAGAACCAAGGCTTAGGCATTCAAGGATCTTCCAAGGTCTCAGAAGTACGAAGTGGCGAATTCCGGCCGTCTTTTCTCCCCGCCTCAGCTGTGGCGGGAGGACCCGGACCCCGGGCCCGCGTGGCCAGCAGACGGCACGACGGCTGGGCTGGGAGGATCTGCGGTGGTGTCAGTGAGCGAGTTCCAGCTCTTCCCTAACTACGTGTTCAGTCACTCACTCACATCCTTGGGGTCTCTCTTCCAGCATCTGAAGAGTAAGAACTGTGACGTCTACCTCCTAAGATTTTTACGAGGAAGAACATCCATTCGGCCGGTGCTCGGGTGCCAGGCGCCATGCGCAGGTGCAGGTGGCACACAGCACCAGGCTCCCAGCACACGACGTGTGCACACACCGCTCAGGCCAGCCACGCTCACCCAGCCCTCAGCACACAGCCCTGCCACGCAGGTACTGCCGGCGTCCTCGTCTTTGCAAACAGGAATGTGAAGCAGACAGAGAGGCGAGGTCATAGCCGGGACGCGGTGTGTGGAGTTGAGTGTGAATGCAAGCAGCCCGGCGGCAGGGCCCCCGCTCTCAGCCACCACGTGCTGCCGCCTCCACGAGGCCCTGAAATTGGGACGGAGACGCACAGAACTAAGGACACAGCACTGGGGCGTGTCAAGTCGTAAAAACCCGGGCAGGGAGAAACCCAGGAGAGTGTAACGTCCTGGAAGCTGAAGGCGCAGAGAGAGCTTCAGGAAGAGAGTGTCCCACAGCAGCCCAGAGGTCCCCGCAGGTGAGGAGTGAGGGCACAGGCCGCACTTAGCAACAGAGCACGGTGGCGACGGCCTGGGAAGCCGAGGCCGCCCTACAGCGCGCTGGGGAGGGACGTGACCCGAGGAAGTGGACACAGCGCATGCAGACGGCCCTGAAGGCAGGGAGCTGTCACTAGCCAACAGTCACAACCTTGCCAAGAGCAATGATAAGGGCTGGAGTCTAAATCCCAGTTCATACTGAGGCTGCTGAGTTCCTAGAGTGATTTGCCTCAGGAACGCACCAGGCAAAAGCACCCTCTGCTACAAACCAGGAGCGCAGCCTAAATGAGGCTCCCACCCAGACCCTGGGACTGGCCGGTGTGTGGGCTCAAGGCCCTGCTCGCTCCTTCAGCACAGAACCAGAGCCCGGACAGGTCTAAACCGAGGACCCTCAGCCTCCTTTCCTGGGGGCCCAACCACAGCGTGTCCTTCCCAGGGTGGGAAGAGAGGGTTCTTCAGAGACCCAGGCACGCCACCCCCCCGCCACAACTGCAGTGACAACTGGAAGAGAAAGAGCCAGAGAGAATGCTGCCTACCACCCCACACCCTATTCATCTTCCCTGAAAAACAGCGTCCCAATCGCAAACATGAAAGCATGCTATAAGGTCCAAAGAACTGCAGCGACCCAAGCTTTTGCAGACTGCCAGCATACAAGATGTATGCTTATCTATTAACGCCTTGGGGTAGGCTTGCAGAATGAAAAAGTGTGCTCCGAGCCGTTGTAAGCCTGCCACGCTGCCCAGGAATGAAAGGCTGTCCTGCATCTCGAGGCCGGCTTCTCCCTCCTTGGCTGTGTACGCATGAAGGAAAGACATTTGACTCCAACAGCAGTCAGAGTTTGGTTCTGAGCATCTGGTCTGGCAGCAACTGCTCCTTTCCACAAATATTTGCAGAACACAGAGGAAAATGCACTTATCTCTTCAGTCCGCGGGAAGAGGAACACTGTTTAAAATAATGTCTTCACCAATATTCCCAGTAAATGTTCATTAGCTCCTCTACCACCTGCCTCTTCACAGAAACACTGGTATAACGTCTGGCTTACACTGAATCCTGCCTGTCAAGAGTAGCATGCTTTTGGTAAACATACAGACATAAGTTAACCAACTTTTTCAACTTTGTCTCATTTTTTTTCTTACTGACGAATGCTTTCTGTTAAAATTTTCTTGTGTCTGTGTAAAACTTATTCATATCTGAAACCCAAACCATCCCAGATTTGGCAACGTACTCTTGCATGTATTCAAAATTTTTATCTCCTAACTAAGAAGCATGACTTTTTTTGAGATCTCTCCACTCTAATCATCAATCAGCGTAAGTGAGAGACTGTTAAGGGACCAATTTTCACAAACAAACCGTTCACTTGCCCTGACGTCCATCCCCACCCAGACTCTCGGTGGCCCTCGCATGGCTGCCTCCAAGGAGCATGAGGTTAACTCAGACCAAGGGACGGGAAGGGACCCAGGACCCTGTGGCACAGTTCTTCAAGGCAGAGCCACCTGGAATCCACGGTGACAGTGAAACGTTTCAGGCTACATAAAAAGCAATTTTTTAATGCTGAGGAAAACAAATTTGCTTAAAATAATAATTTGCCACCATGTACTAAATCAACAAAATACACAGAGCACCCAACTCAAGTGTGTTTGCCCCCAGCCTGCTGCACACCCACCCTCTCCACCATTAGCCCCAGGGGTCCTAACTGAGCAAGAGCAACAACTGGCATTTTTTTAAGTGCGTGTACAAAGGTGCATAATGATTTGTGGGGTCCCCTTTGGTTCACCTGTGCATACACAGCAGCTAGTACAGATTTTATTACAGTATTAAGACACAAACACTGAGTCATACGGTATACTCTTAATAAATACTTGTTGAATGAGTATGTTTCTAAAATACATATAAATCAAATTCTGCGAAAAAATCAGTACCTTCCAGAGAATTAAAACACCTACGAGCGGATAATATACCATCATTTCAGATTTTTTCCCCCACTTGTCATTAAAACAAACACTTGACTTTAAGTTTCCTGGCAGTTAGAATTTTTTTTTAAACACAAATATTTAAGGAGTGTTTGATTCTTAAAATAATTCTGTGACCCCCTTTTTATGATTAAAATACTGATATGTAAATACGTTCTATTAATATAAATCTATATTTATTTATATCATTAAATTTAGACTTCACTGATTCAGAACTTACATCACTTAATCTACTTCAATTAAAAAGTTTTATCTTTATACAACAAAAAATGGAATATACAAATAATATAAATAAGAATGTTATGAGAAGTTATCTGCTTCCGAGACTGAGCTATTTTATCCCTTTCAAAGTTACCTACTTAGGTACAAAGCATCTGACACTGCAGGAAGAGGTGAACATTAAGGCTGATGATTTAGTATACTATTAACAGTAATTACAAAGCACTTTCAAAGTTATCTTACTTATCTGCATAAATCTGAGAGGTGTTTCTACATTTCTGCACTAGATGAACAGTGAATCTGAAATCAATCCTCCTATCATTAAAAGCTCTTTCTTAATGCTGTGGTGTTTATATAATCTTTAGGAAGGCAATAAGAATTACATACAGTTTTTACCCAATGGTCATGATTTGAGTTCAGGGTCATTTCTTTTTGATTCAGTGTTTCAAGAGAACACAATAAATATTTTTTTAGCTGACCCCATCTGATTTCAAATAAATCAGACAGTCAATGAATACACACTTTTTTCCCACATTAAATAAGCAGAAATACTGCCAACATTTTTTCAACAGGTTTATCCTGGTATTTGTCACAGAAAGTCAATTTTAAAGGGCAATTTGAGTTCATCTGGATCAAACCAAAGACCTTTTAATGTTTATCCAGCTTGCTCTTTTAATAATTTAACTATGCACGTTATTCTTAATAATGCCTACTTAAGAAGGCACTCCACTGTCTTTTTTTAAAATCTTTTTGCTGTGTGGTCCGCAGGTAGAGTCCCTGTCAGGATTAATTTCCCATAAGACCCATTAAACTGTGTGCCCAATTTCCAGTCATCCCCAAACGATAAGTCTACACAATTAGAGAATTTTTCTGACTCTTCCAAACTTAACACAAATGCATATTAAATACAAAAATCTCACAAAATATTCATTTTAGTGAGCTTGAATCATTACCTTATTCCACTAATAACATTTTACACGGTTCATTCTGTCACTTCAGTACTTTCATATAGCTATTTGACCTCGCTTTTCACTGAACATGTCACAAAAATATAGTCATTTAAGTTGATAGACTGTCTTTTAAGACATCTAATATTTTTATTTAATTTTCTTGAACGCATCATTGAACTACTTGCTATTAGTTTCTAAATGCACAATTTTTATCCTATTACTTAAGATAAAAATTTTTTCTTTCTCTCTAAATTATTTTGATTTCTCACATGTATCATCTTCCTCACTCACTTTTTGTCCTCTCTGTTAGGACTTTTTTAAATTCACTCCCTCTAGTTTGGGCTTCTCCAGAAATACTAATTCTCTCTCTCTTTTTCCCTTCAGTAGGAGGAAGATTGGAAGCCCAAAAGAAAAGTGTTAGGGGAGGCAGAGCAGGAAGATACCTGGGCTCTTTTGACTTAGGTTTGACTCTTCCTCCTACAGTAGTTATAGATACTGCTTAGACTACTGTTGGGCTAAGACAGAGAAAGAAATACTGCAGGCTGGGCGCGGTGGCTTACTCTTGTAATTCTAGCACTCTGGCCTGAGCAAGAGCAAGACCCCATCTCTCCAAAAAAAACCAGAAAAATTAGCCAGGTGTGGTGGCACATGCCCATAGTCCCAGCTACTTGGGAGGCTCAGGCAGGAGGATCACCTGAGCCCACGAGTTGCAGTGAATTGTGATGTCTCTAGCTGCACTCTAGCTGGGGCTACAGAGTGTGTCTCATAAAAAAACAAGGAAGCACTACAGTGATTAAACTTTCTCAGATTTCCAAACATCATAGATTTTATGTTGTTTAATTTTTAAAGTATGTATACTCCGTCAGGCCCGAGAATCACAAGTGATGCTGTAACAAGATGGGGAAATGTTAATGAAATGGATACTCTAAGAAATTGCTAACACTAATCGACAGCGACTGGGCACTTACGAGGCAGCAGGCAGCGCACCAGCATGTCATACACCAAACAGCAGACACGTGCGCCGTCTCCAAAGGGAAGATGGAGGCATGAGGCCAAATGTACTTTCCTCTTTCATCTTCCTTAATTATAACTTACAGTTATTAAATTGCCACGTTTCAGGTTAAATATTTAGATGTGAAATTACTATAGCAACAACACTCATTTAAATCAAAAGTTCAAAATTAACTACATAATGCACAGAATTCAGAACTTAGATGTTTTATTACCACAGCTAAAAGACAACCTCAGGGCTTTACAGATGCAAAATTCAATTTTAAAACTTAAAATTACACTAATTCTTAAGTTTAAAAAATCCACAAAACCTGCCATCATACTGTTTCAGAATCAGACAGAAATGTGCCTTTTTTTCCTTAACTATTAAAAGTGGCCCTAAAAAATTTATTTCGGCATTACTGGTAGTAGCTAAAAGTTAAACACACAAATGTATATACATCAATAGGAGGCTGGAGAAACACGACGATATAGCCACGAATTAGAAAACTGTGCAGCCGTTGAAAAAGAAAGCAGATGATTTATAAATATGTTACTATGAACAGACCTCTAAGATTTCCTGAGAGGCAAAAAACAAGTGGCACATACGAATGCACACTTGTATTTCAGGAAAAAAGACATCGTCATCATCATCATAATTTGGTTAACAAATATAAGAAATTTAAGAGTTACCTCTAGAAAGTCAAATGTAGAGTACTAGTGTCAGGTAGGAACTAGGATGATAAAGTGGGACAGAAACTTTCACTTTTTATTTTATACTCTTTGACACTTCTTTTAAAGCCATGTGCATATACTTCTTTTAAAATCAATGAAGAAACTGCCTTTGACTGCCCTTGAATTGATCTATGTTTTCGGATAGGGCAAGACAAGGTGCAGGGACCCTGAGTGCCCCTGCACTCCTAGACCACTTCTGGCAGTCTCTGCCCCCTTGTTTCACTCCTTCCAGGAGTCTAACCGGTGAGACTGAACCGAGCAGACAGCCCAGCCCCTCTGAACTTCCTTTCAGATAGGCCTGCCAGCGGTGCGGGCAAAGGGTAGGAACGCTCCACTTCTGCTGTCATGCTGGGGCTACGGGGAAGGGGCACAGCAGGTGCATGGGACTGCACTTACCTAGCTGTGGCTGTGATTCAGGTGAAATACTGAAAAGCTGATGCATTCCTGCTGCACATCTACTACGCTGTGTTTTCCAACAAGACTGTTAATTTAATCTCTACCTTATGCCTAATTTTCAATCAATTCTGAACCAATTTGGAGAAGAGGGTAGGGAGAGCCCTAAATCTCAACAGCCTCTGTGCAGTATAGTACGTACAGTATACTATCACTGATGCTAAATAGAACAAACCATGGCTATAAACATATACAAATGCATAAAAATGTCTGAAAGATTCAACATTAAATCCCATGCTGGGGGAAAGCAGGATTGAGAGGCATGAAGAAAGATTGTCACTTTTCATTCAAAATTCTGTGCTATTCAAAATTCTCCACAAGTATTGCTATGACCTGAATGTGTGTCCCCCCCAAATTCAAATGGTGAACTCTAATCTCCAACGTGTTGGTATTAAGTAGGGCCTTTGGAAGGTGACTAGGTCGTGAGAATGGACGTGCCCTTACAAAGGAGGCCTGCAGGAGCTACGTGCCCCTTCTACCATGTGAGGGTGCAGCCAGATGTGCCATCAGTGAGTGAAAGACCTTTACCAGACACAAAATCTGCTGGTGCCTAGACTTCTCAGGCTCCAGAACCATGAGCAATAAATTTCTATTGTTTTCAATGTTATGGAATAGTTTCACTAGGATAGGTTCCAGTTCTTCATCATAGGTCTGGTAGAATTTGGCTGTGAATCCACCTGGTCCTGGGCTTTCTTTGTTGTTGTTGCGAGGTTTGTTATTGCTGACTCAATCTTACTACCTGTTACTGGTCTGTCTGTTCAGGATGTCTATTTCTATTTCTTCAGGCTTATGTTTCCAAAAATTTATCCATCGTCTCTAGATTTTTTTAGTTGGTGTGCATAAAGATGTTCATGGTAGTCACAGAACGACCTTTGGTGAATCCTCCCTAACACATTCTACGGAGCCAGTATCCTGATACCAAAGCCAGGAAAGGACACCACAAAAAAAGAAAACAGGCCAGTATCACTCATGAACACAGATGTAAAAATCCTCAACAAAACATTAGCAAACTGAATCCAACAAAAAAATAATTCACCACAATCAAGTAAGTTTCATCCCAGGGATGCAAGGATGGTTCAACATATGCAAATCAATAAATGTGATTCACCACATAAACAGAATTAAAAACAAAAAAGGTATGATCATCTCAATAGATGCAGAAAAAGCACTCAATAAAATCCAGCAGCCCTTCATGATAAAAACGTTTAACAACTAGGCACAGAAAGGACATACCCTAAAATAATAAAAGCCATATATGACAAACCCACAGCCAACATCATACTGAATGGGGAAAAGCTGAAAGCATTCCCTCTAAGAACTGGAACAAGACAAGGATGTCCACTGTCACCACTTCTTTTCAATATAGTACTGGAAGTCCCAGCCATTTAACATTTATGCAATACCTTTCAAACTGCATTACTGTACCACCTTTTTAGTATAGACTAAAATACTTTAATAGAGAAATAAATAATATCTTGAAACCATTAGAGAAAATCCCTAGCCCCTTTAAAGGGGTTAAAGTGCTCTGTCATAAACCAGAGCCCCAGAAAAGATTTCCTACGAGGAAGGAGCTGTAACACGGCTGCCTTCACTACACTCTGAAAAACAACCTCAACCAAGTCACAACTTGCTAATGGAGTGTATTATTATATAACAAAACAAAGCATTCATGACTTGATTTTCTCTTTCACAGTTTCATATTAGGAAGTTTATTTAAAACTAATTTGTGTTAAATTTACAGATACCTGTTTGGTGATCGTCTTGGCCAACGTCTTCTGTTAGATTCTGTAAGAAATATGTTCATTATTACCAAGAAAACACATGCCATACATCAAGTTTTGAAATTCAGTATTTTCATAAGCAACTGGTATCTTAATATCTAATTTTTTAATCTAAATTTTTATCAAATACAGTTACAAAATGACTACTTCAAATAGTTGGTAATTTTGTCTTTAAAGGATTGACTTACCAGCTTATTAAGGGTGTGGTAGATCTTATGAATATTTGCCAGTGTTGAGAGATGAGAGTTCAGCTGAAAGTCTTTGAAAGAAAAAGGAAAAAATTCAGTGTCATTTATTTCTAATATTGCAAAAAGACTAAAAAAAAAAAAAAAAAGTTCAGAAGTGAACATAAATGTTTAGACACAATTGAATAATATCTCAATTAACTTGATACTTACTAAATAAAAAACAACATGCAATTACTGACCTATTGCCTAGAAATAAAGTCAGACAATAAAGTTAAATTCCCATCCAAATGTTAAAAGTTCATGAAATTTTCATGTAAACTCCAAGGTAAAACAAATAATCCAGTAGTTGTAAAATCCTGCCAGCAGCAGTGAACTTGAACTTAATAGAAAAATATCAATAATGTTAGCAAATTAAACAAATCACACAAGTAGTAGACAGGTCTCAAATGTAACATGTCCACTTCCCCCCTCTTCCCCAGAATTATTGGTACAGTAAGCAAGTTCCTAGCAAAAAAATGATACAACAGCATCTCCAGGTTTTAGTATCTGACAATTTATTTATTTTGTCCTCACTTGTGCAACAGAGAAAGTTAAAAACAAAATCTAAGCCCCTCCCTCTCCCATTAAACAAACAAATCAAAGAACTATCATATCTTGCAACCTCCAAGTCTGAGAGGCCAGAGCCCAACGACGCAGCTGACAGAGCTCCAGCAAGCACTGCAGTGTTAAAGGGTGCCCCAGAGCCAGACACAGAAGCAGAAATCATCCTCCTAAAGAAACAGCACCACATCAGCGAGCGAATCCACACACCATCTCTAATCACTTCAGAATCACACACTAAGTCATACACAAAAGACAAATGAGGTTGCTCCATTTTAGCATCCTGCACAATATAAAACCTGGTACGCTTTTAATCTCTAATTTTAAATGTTTTCATAAGGTTTATGCTTGCATACATATTAGGTTATACAAATTGAAAGTTCACGAATAATTTCACATTTGAATAAACATCAACAGAAGCATTTTCATAACATGCCAGGATTACATTAGTTTCTTTTCTTTCCTATCATAAAGCAAAGCTTAGCATGGGGAGAACCCTGAAAAGATACTGTAACTCTCCAAGTTATGCCTTTCAGATTTAAAAAAAAGAAGAAGAGGAGGAGGAGGAAAAAAAGCATCCTTCACTAGAAGGTTGTTTTATTTGGGACACGTATCAGATCCAAAGAACAGGCCCAAAGAGCAGCTGCTACAACCTAAGTTGTACTGCTGGGGCTGGACCCTCTGGGCTGCTACTCTGAATCCTGAAAGCAAGCTGACCCTGCCCATAGTTAGACAGTGTTACTTCATCCTCTAAAGCTTTCTGGAAATGCAGCTCTGAGCAGGCCTGCAGGGGCAGAGGGGTTGGGCAGGAATAGAGCCCCTGGCGTTCACATGCAGCCACGGGGAGCAGCAGGCCACACATGCACTGCGTACTGCTCTGGCCTGCCTAGTGGCAGCCAATGGTCTCAAACCACAGTCACGGCCATCTAGAATGGTCCAAAGGACCAGCGTTTTTGGCTGAGAGATAGCCAGAGCAGGGCCTCAAGCTCTAAATGGGCCTCCAGTATAGATACGTGTTAATGGGTTGGCATCTGAATAGTCTAGTCAAGCTTAAGGTACATGATGGCATAATGTGACTCAGAACGTGGATATTCCATCTTAATTCAGTTGCACAGAAAAGGTTTAGAAAAGCATTTGGGGTGTGTGAGTGTATGTATGTGTATTGTGTACCTACTTACTTATGTTTGTATTTAATGAACATGGATGGGGCGTCTAAAACCAGAAGGACCAGCAAGAGGCTGTGAGGAGCTTAAACACCCAACTCTCGCACCTCCCTCCTTCTACTACCAAGCCATAACTCCCCTTTTTTATTCTCTCAACCTAAAAATAGGAAGACAAATGATACATTCCTTTATCACCTTGAAACTTAAGTTTAACTCCTGGGCCTCCAAAAAACCAAAACAAACCCTGAGAAAACTTTAGGCTCTGGATTCTCTTTTCACCAAGGCCACACAGAACGGAAGGGAAGAGGCTTGCCAAACGTCACTCAAGCAGCGAGGTCTCTTCTAACCCCCATGCTACACTTTTGTCATTTCACCGCCCTGTTCATGCAACGGTCAAAATTCACAGAAGAGAATCTGAATGAATTGAAACTGTTCAATCTTTCTCCTCCTTTGTATGAACACAGAAGAAGCAGAAAAGATAAAAAACACAAGTTGTCCTCAAGCTGAAATGGGCTGGGCCCAAACCATACCTCCAAACTTCTTTCACCAGCCTGTTCCACAAAACCCTTCTTTCCACCCCCACGCCCTTCCTGCTGCTCTCCCTGCCCTCAGTGGAGTCCAAGTGTGCACGTGTGAGCGCGCATGCGTGCGTACGTACACACACACACACACACACACACACACACACACTCTCACACTCTGTCTCTCCCCCCTCCCAACTCCCCCTGTCAAAAATACCACTCTGCTTCACAACCTGGCTCTGGAACCTAACAGCTGCTTCAAATTTCATGTCTGCCAGTTATTTAACCTAAATCCCAGCTATTCAACCTAAATCTCAATTTCCTCATCTGTAAAACAAGGATAAGAAATTCTCCTTCATAATGTTCTTGTAAGGCTGAACATAGGATCCAATGCCCAGATGTGTCAGACACCCATTACAATGCCTGGAACGTAAGTGCTCGATACATGACATCCGTTCCCACTATATTTGCTTATGCCATTCTCCGGGCCACAAGGCCATTTAAAACAGTCTCTACCTCTCTCTAGGTCCAACTCTAGCTCCACATCAAAGATCCCTAAGTCAGAGCTCCCTCTGCAATTGAGGCCATGTGGCCTGGTACACCTGTACAGCCTATGATGGCATTGCTATGCTCATATGCTACAAAGTGACATTCATAATCATTGCAGGTAATTTTAACACACTGAGAAAAAAATACACGTGTGTTCAAGACCATATTCTATACATGAGGTTTCACTTTACCAAATGCAACGAGAATAAAAAGATTCATTTCATAAATTGCATGTCAGAAATTATCCATTTCTATATCCAACCCCTACCACCACACCCCTACCATCATTGCTTCACCCAAAAAAAGGAAAAAGAGGAGAATGAAACCAGCAGCAGGAATAATTTCTTTCATTTCACCAATGTAAGAAATTAAGGAGAAGACATGAATTCGAGGGGGCAGCAGGGAGACAAAAATGGCATTAAAAGATAAATTCACAAAGGTTAACATATACTGGATTTATGGTTCATCTGTTCAGTGCTAAGGGCAAGTAATAGACCTTGAAATAGAAAATAGATTTCACATCCTTAAGGCATAGATGTTAAGGGTAAAGACCAAATGCTTTACCAAGAATGTATTTCGGAAAGCACTAACTGATTCATAAAAATTTCCTCCTGCTCATATTTCAATTCCAAAGGATAAATGCTAGGTTAAGTCGGCAGTATTCCATGATCAGATGGCTCTCCACAGCAAAGTGGCGACTGAGTTTGACTCTCCTGTGTGACATGGAAACTATATTCTGTATTAAAAGCAACAATCAGCTCTGCAAAAATGCACAGTCTGCTTAATAAAAGGCCTGCCTAAATTAACTTCCAGATATTCCTAAAACTATCAACAGATGCTGACTGAGCATAAACTTGTCTGGGCTTTTTATTTGTTTGTTTTAACTACTATTTGCTATGACCTATGCAAATGCAATTCTGTCATATTGCAATATGACAGAAAAAAGTGAACCCCACTGAAGGGGCGTTCCGCAAACTTCCCAAAGTCCATTTCCCCAAACTACCCTAGGTATAGAACCCCAAATTATAGGCAGAGACATAAATATTAGGAATGAAACAACTATTGGTAAGTTCAGACAATGACTGTCAACCAAAAGAATCAAATTAAAAGCTAATAGTTGTAATAGTTTACTATTCTAATAGGGTCAAAAACAGAATTTAAGTTCATAAAAAGCGAAAGCTTTCCTTTATGTCATCAATTTTTAGTCAGTAACTTATAAAATATAACTGGGAGAAGATTTCAACTATAATAGCAACAAAAAGCAACAATAAAGAATAAACTTCATTACGTAAGATACAAAAGAAAAAATAAAAGTTACTGAAAGACAGGTATGTAGAGACATTACATTTCTGAGACGGAAAGACCCACCCTTGTAAAGCAATCACTTCTCCCTTCACTAAACTACAAACAAATGCAATCAAATTCTCATTTTGCCCGTCCCCCAGCTCTCTACCCCGAAAGAAAGGTAGGGAAAAGGAAGGAAGTCAGGCAAACTTGGCAGATTGTTCTAAAGTTCATCTGGAAAAATGAATGTGCTGGACTTGCCAAGAAACTACTGAAAAAGAAGAATGAGGAAGAACTTGCCCTGTCAGACAGCAGTACATAGTACAGGGCAGAGGATGGCAAACTCTGTGAAGGGACAGACTATAAACATTTCTAGCTTTCTGGGCCGTACAATCTCTGTTGCAGCTACACTGCCATTGTAGCTCAAAAACAGCCACAAACAACACATTCAGTGTGGCTGGTTTCCAATAAAGCCTTATTTACAAAAACTAAATTTTTTTACAGTAGGGGGCTAGATTTGGCCCATGAGCCCCGGTTTGACAAGGCCAGGTGTATAGAGGCACTGTAACTGTAACAGTAAGCTATGTGTGCAAGAAGATAAGTGAGTGACAGAATTAACAAACACGTATCTATGTACAAATACACAAACATAACCTGAAAAAATGGCACTTCAAACCAACAGCGAAGAAATGAGTCAGTAAATAGAGGCACAACTAACTAGCATGTGGAACAAATTAATCCCAACCTCACCCAACCGTTACAGATGGAAGGCGCAGTGTTCAAGGCAAAAGAAAACTCCTTATCACGGGCTTATGGCCCTGCACACTCTGCTCTACCCATCTCTGCAACCTCATCGCCTTCCTAGCTTCCCTTGCTCATTCTGCTCAGCCACAGTGAGCCTCCTGCTGTTTCAGTAACACTCCAAGCACACACCCACCTCAGGGACTCTGCATGCGCTGTTTGTTCTCTTTACCTTGAGCCCTCTCCCCCTAATAATGACAGGGCTTGCTCTCACACTTCATCAGGTCGCCATTTAAATATCACCTCCTTTGATGGATGTTAATTAGCCTGATTTGATCATTCGACAATATATACATGACATGCATCAAAATACCATACTGTGCCCCATAAATATATATATTTGTTAATTTTTAAAAAATCACCTTTTTACAGAACCTTGTCAGACAAACAAACAGGACCCCTCCTTCACTCTCTATCACCTTGTATTTGCCATCTTCCTCTCCCATGGGAATGTAGGCTCTACGAAGGCCCGGACTTAGTCTTGTCCATTGCTGTATCCCTAATATCTAGAACAGTACCTGGCACATATTAGGTGCTCAATAAATAAATGAATGAATACAGGCACAAAGGCACCAAGACTTAAATTCCATATATTCGGGGCATTTTAAGTGACCTTCAGACATGACAAGTCTCATGGTAAGAGAAGACAAAAGGAAAGCAAAGGTCAGAAAACAAAGAACCTGTGAATCCTGGATTTAATCTTCCAAGGGTTTGTATTTCCAACTGGGCCACCAGGGGATACGCAAATGTAACGCATAAACATGGCGCACTCAAGCAGCATCAATTCTACTCAATGGCATTTCATCTACGATAGCTTTACACAAAAACAAACATGATTACGGCAAAAGACTTTTAAAAAATTTCACCACACTGAGCTATGTTCCCCAGTCCAAGAGTACTTAATTTGCCCGCCTCTGCACAGCAAAACACTGGGGGGTGGGGAGTTTGAGAAGCCCTCCTGGGAGTCTAGGTGCCACTGAAGTGTTCTGATCAGGAGAGTTATCTAGAAAGATCACTCTAGGTCAAATGTGCAGCATGGATGATGGGTGACCTGAGTTTAGAGTGGCCATTTAGGGTCTCTAAATAATTAGGGCCTTAAGTTAGACAGTGGAGTACAAGTGGAGAGGAGGGATCCTAAGTACAGTGGAGTTGCGGAAAATAGATGTTTAACTCTACTCATTTGGCCAAAAAAAAAAAAACCAAAAAAACAAAAAAAGAGAGAGAGAACAAGAAGAAAAGAAATTTCAGTTGTCCTGGTAACTGCCCTCCCTTCTACTTAATGAGCACAGGACAGGACACAATAGTCAGTCAGCTGGTCTCAGTTTCCACACGCCAATCACATTCTGTGCGTCTCACAACACTGTATGAGTATGGTATTTAAAGAGACGTATTTTTCATAAAACATGATCCCTAAATGCAAGCCAGCTGCTTCAACGGGTGCACAACTGAAGAGCCAGCAATCTGTTCTGATGCTGGAGGAAGGAGCTGGCTGTGCTGGATTTATCTGAGACAATCTCCAATGGGGTAGGTATCTTCTGCAAGTGTTTCCAATGCTATTTTTAACACAGGTGATTTTCCCTTTACACAGGGACTTTAGAACCAACCTCTATATAAAATGTAATTGTCCTGTAAGGAGAACCAACAGGATTGCCCATGGGAGAGGAGAGAGTGAGGAGCTCCATGCTTCATGGCCTTTTGTCTGACTTTCATCAAGCAGGGTCAGACAGCTAGCGGTGGTCAACCTGGGAATAACACACCTTCTAACGCCCAACCGAAGGCTGCTTCTTCCATGCTAGCTTATTTCTAGTCAGAGCAAAAATGCCAATCCATCTTCACATTCCAAAAAGAGAAAAAAGAAAACAAAGCAGTACCTCCGTCCCCCACTAGGTTTAGATTTTTTCATAGCACTTACCACTTCCTGATATTATATTTTTTAAGTCTTACTGAGACATAATTCACATACCATAGAATTCACCCAGTTAACATGTACAATTCAATGGTTTTTAGTATATTCACAGAGTTGTGAGACCGTCACCACAATCTAATCACAAAACCTTTTAATCACCCCATTAGCAGTCATTCCCCACTTCTCCCCTCAAACCCTCCAGCCCCAGGCAACCACTAATCTATTTTCTGTCCCTATAGGTTTGTCTATGCTGGACATTCTGTATCAACAGATTCACATAGCATGAGGTCTTTCATGATCCTGACACTGCATGTTATATATATTTCCATCTTCGTCACTCTTCCTAGAGCCCAAGCTCCATGAGGACAGGGGCTTTCTTTTGTTGTAGTCACCACTCTATCCCAATACAGGCTGACTATCCCTTATCCCAAATGCTTGGGACCAGAAGTGTTTCAGATTTCGAATCTTTTTGGATTTTATAATATTTGCGTTATATTTACTGGCTGGGCATCCCTAATCCAAAAATCCAAAATCAGAAATACTCAAATGACCATTTCCTTTCAGAGTCATGTTGGAGCTCAAAAAGTTTCAGATTTTGAAGCATTCTGGATTTCAGATTTTTGTATATGGGATACTCAACATGTACCTACAACAGCACAAGCCAGGTACCAGTAAACAGGGAAATTAACGCTTTCAAAATTCACTAGGTTTAGCAACACGGAGGTTACTCCATGACCTCAGAGAAGACTGCAATGACAGAACTGAGGTCAGAAGGAAGTGGGCTGAGGACAGAGCAGGAGATGAGAAAACAGACATCAAGCAGAGACCACTTGTTCAATAAATTGGCTATGAAGGGAAAACTAAAAACGCATGTGGGTCTGAGGGAGTGCTGAGTTTGGGTTTTAGGATGGCAGGATTTGAGCACGTTAAAACACTGATATTAGGTTTGCTTAGTATCCTGGTGGGTTGCAGCAGCCAGAATGTGAAGAGGCAGGCAGATCACAAGTCAGTGCGGATCTGTGTATGCTCTCAAAGACCACAGTACATTTTAAAAGAAAAGTACATAACGCAATTTGAAGAAAAAAAGGCCACATTAAAAATGTGTTCTACCTCAAAATGACTTGGAATATAAAATCTACCATAAAGCAAAATCTACTTATTGTTGAAACCATAAATTAACCTAGTGTTTTAGAAGTTTTACAATACCAGTTTACAATTTTGCATACCAACGGTAGTCATTAGCTACATGAGATGGCACGGGTCTTAGTTTCATTTGTAAAAACAAATATATTCACATTTGAGGCTAAATTATTAAAATACAAAGATCTGAAGTGAGTTTTCCACACGCCAAAACTAGGAAAGATGGAAAGCTAGGTTTACGGGTCAGTTTCATGCGACATGCCTTTCGTTGCTGGAAGCAAGAACTTTTCTATAGAACGGATAAAAACAGTGCTTACTTCATAAGGACACTGCGAGGGGTAAATGAGTTACGCTCCACTGTGCTTCCAGCAGGGCCTGGCACTGGAAGCACCACCAAGCGTTGGCGACTGGGTCACAGGCGAGCAGGAATGGTCTCTGTGCGATCCACCCAGCACAGGGCCTGTGGAAGACCTGTTGCATCTCTTGAACCCGCACCCCCACAGCCCACACAAGCCCAGCTCACTAACTGTGCTATTTAAAAGAAGCCATTGGCCGCATGTTAGAATCACCTGGGGAGCCTGAAAAACACCGACCACGCCAGAGCCCCAACCCAGACCAATTACACAAAAATGAGAGTGGCGCCTCAATTTGCTCAAGCAGCCCAGGTGATTCCCATGTGCAACCAGCGGAAGAGAGTTCTATCCCCCACCCTCAACTCAATCCCTGACCTGCCAGCAGCCAATCCACTCCGGGAACAACCTCAGCACTGCCAGACAGGAGGCTAACTCATTGACCCACCCACCAGCAGTGGGGAAAAAGGTCAAGATGCAGCTGAAAAGCCGCAGGGAAACAAGAAGAAACAAAAAAGTAGCAGGTGAGGAAGGTGTTAACTTCATTCTCCTCATCAACAAATATTTGCTATTTACAAGGCACAAAAGCCAGGATGGGGAGCCATGGAAAGGAGAAAATTGATAATGGAAGCATTGCAGGTGACTCAGCGTTTTCATTGAACACAAGATCCAAAGTTAAAGCCATCCAAGCATATCGCTGCTGGCTTTTTCCTTCTAACTCTCACAGGACCCATAAAAAGCGCTGGCTGGGAGAAGAAACCATCCGCCCAAGAGAGGCAGCGTGCCACCCAGCACCCAGCACCCACCACACTGCCTGCGCCATCTCAAAGGAGTCAGTAGCTTGAGGACATGAATCTGGCTGCATTTCCAATGTCACACGGTACAGAGGACCCTGGATTCATTCTCCTCAGGCCCCTGCCCACTAAAGGTGAGCAGGAATGGTCTGTGCTACCCACTGAAGAACGCAGACCCCTGCGGCAGTTCAGAGTAAAAATCATCCTTTAATCTCCTTAAAGAGCCCAGATTTGGGTTCAAGAATGTCAGCTCTGGCGACAGAAAGCCCTAGGGTGGAGTCCCAGCTCCAACTCAATCCTAGCTAAGTGACCCTGCACATGTTATCCAACTTCACGGTCCCTCCGTGTCCCCATCTGGACAGCTGAAATAACAGGACCTCTTCACAAGGCTCCCGTGAGGACTAAATGAGATGGCACATGTCACGCCCCTAGCAAGGGCTGGTCCATACTATGCACCAATCAAGGTCAATTATTTTTATCCCTATTATTATTAGAACACAGAAGAGACTGAGACAGACTGAATCTAGAACAGCAAAAAGTACAGACAGGACAGAACAGATAACAAGGTGACGAGTCTTGAAGACCATTCATTCAATAGCGGTTGGACCTGAACGTACAACTACCCTCAGTTTCCTGTTTAATAATTAAGAACAAGTGATCTGTGGTCTAATTTGGGGAACTGCATACATAGAGATATTAAAGGGGAAAAATACTCAAAACTTACCTACAGAAAAAAAGGAAAAAATAATTTCAAAAATGTTAAAAACTGTTAGCAGCTTTACTAAGAGGTTTTACGTTTTCTAGCTTTCCTACAATGTTGTTAGATATCTCCTACATTAAAAACACAAAAAGTGTGTTTCTGAATTATTTTTAAACATGTCTATTAAAATAAAATCTAAGGCTAAAAATGACTATTTCATTACTGAGTTAAGAAAAAGCATGGAAATACTTATCTTTGCCACAATTCTCCATTGCCCAGTTGGAATCAGTTTTTAAATGCCCACTGTCATTGCAAGCAAATTGGCTGAAATGAATTGAAATTACAATTACAGCTGAATTGAAAACAATTACAGCTCTTGTATATTTTTCAACCTCATCACCTTAACTACCCTTTGCAACAGCAAATTACAAAATTAAATGCACTTTGGTACATATTTACATATTACGAAGGATTTCCTGGATATTGCACCAAAGCATTAAGTAAAATATGACAGATATAAATCATTTGCACAAAAACACCACCCATTGCCCAAATTTTCAGATATCATTAAAAGAACCAAACAATCAAGTATACAAGTTCAGTATATTTGTAACCATACCAAATGGTTTCTAAATCTTAATAATTCTTGGTAAATTTTTACCATTAGGGTCATTATAATATTCTTCTAGTGACTATGTTACCAGTAGTTCCATACCATCTCTGAGTTAATCTTACAGCCATGTACATGACGAATTTTGGAGTCACGGCCTGTAAATAATAAGGGGAACTGGGGAAGGATGTGATGTTGGGAGTCATCAGTCTCAGTCAGACCGAGAGGAAAGTTTCCAGTATGAAAGAGAGAAGGAATTACAGCCTGCAGCTAAATTACAGCTAAAAACGAACAAGCAAGCAAGCAAACAAAAAAAACTCTCAAGGCTCTTCACCTTCCTCTATCCTCATTTGCTTCCCAAGCTTCTTTGGAAATGGAAGACGTTACATATTCCCTTTGCTGACCTTCACATTTTCGTGCTGGCTTTATGAATGGAACAATTTTCACTCTAAATTCCATTAAGCCACCGCCACCATTCAGTTCATTCCAAGACCATCTTTTTTCAAAAAGTCCCCTTATCCTTGGGCAATCCAAGTAGCTCAAGAAATACCAACACGTATTTGGTATTACGTTATCCTCGCGAGGGTTACAGCTGCCTCCACACTGCGTTCCCATAACGTATGTAAGACTCAATGTTTTAACCCAGTGCTCACATACACGATGCCACAACAAATACACCATCCTAAAAGCAGCTTTAGGCTGTGTCGCTTGCTGAACGTTGTCCCACGGCCTGTGTGCGAGATGGTTCCAGACTAAGCATTTCTTCTGCAAGGCCACCAAGTGCAGGGGAAAATGATTAACCTGGGGATCAAGAATCCAAGTGTGTGTGGGGGGGAAATAAAGGACTGTGCTTGGCTTGGGCTCGCCCTCCCCCGTCCCAGGGGACTCAGCACCCCCGAGAGCGCGCTCGGGTCCGCGGGGGAATAAAGCACGAGTGAGTCGCGCAGGGAGGCGCCGAGGGCGCACTGCATGCTGGGGCTCGTTTCCACAGTCACCCACGTGCACCCAACCCAACCGCGGCCCGGCGCGGCTCGGACTACAAGTCCCAGAATTCCGCGGGGCCGCCTGTCCCCTTCTCACCGACGACTGGAGCCAGACCCTAAAAGAAACCCCTAAAGCGCCCTCCCCGCACGTCTGGGAGAAGTCGCGCCCCCCCCAAGCGCCGCGCTGGGCTTCGGGCCCGGCCCTCCCTGCCGGGAAGCAGGTCTCAAGGCACCAGCCCCCATACCTGATAGCCAGAAATTAGACAACTGCGTCACAAACTGCCAAACCCACGGGCTGCCGGGGACCCCGACACGTCCCCTGCGCAAAACCCCCACCCGGCCTTCAGGGCCCGACCCCTCCGGCACCCGCCACGGAAAACCCGCAGCCCGCGCCCCCGCCCTGCCTCCCAGTCCCGCAGCCCGAGCCAGCAGCTGACCTCGCTCCCCGCCGCTCGGGGGGGAACCGCGGCCAGCGCCAACCTTGGGGCACTGGCCCCGTCCTCCACCTCAGCCCCGCCCCCTCCTCGCCCCGCACCCCGAGGCGCCGGGCTCCCCCTCCCGGGACCGTGCCTAGACGGAGGGAGGAAGCACCTCCCGCAAGCGCGCACAGTCCCGCAGCCCCCTAGCCGAAGCCGGACGGCATCTGGGCATGACAGTCCTGCCTCTGGCCCAACCTCCGCTTCTCCCCAGCCAGCCCTCCACCCCCACCTCATCTGCCCTACCCCTGCCCCCAGCCTGCCGCCCCAGACCCTCCCACCTTTTCTCCTCTGCCTTCCAGCCACCCCGCCGTCCCGACGCGGTAACCCAACATCTTCCGCTCCCGCCACTGCTCCCCCCACCATTCCAACGCCCCTCCCGCCCGCCGGACTCCGCAACTATTCCATCACACCCCATCCCTCCCACCGCCTCGCTCTCCCGCTATGTCAGCCCTCGTCCCCTCGCCCGCCCCCTGCCCCGCTCGGCCGCTGCCCCCGCTCCCCCACCCCATTGTACCCCCCACCCCCGCCATCCAGCCCTTCTTCCCATTGTCCCCGCCCCCGCGCTCCCCGCGCACTCACCCGCCTTCCCCGCACAGCCGCCCGCACCGCTCAGCCCCCTGGAAACCCTCACCCCTGCGCCCCGCTCGCTCGCTCCCGCTCCCCCCCGCCGCTGCCACCCCCCGGCCCTGCCCGCTGGCGCCCGCCGCCGCCTCCACCTCCATTCACCCCGGATACTCCAGTCCCGGCCCCTCATCGCACGTCCCGCCCCCCCTTCCCCCAACACTGAAACGGAGCCAGTCCCCACCCCCTCACCTCCGCCCTCCCCCGCAGGCCGGCCCCTTCCCCCGCACGCCCCCGCCCCCGCCCCGCGCCGCCCGCGGCGTCACCGCCCGCCCCGGCCCCGGGAGGGGAAGGGGTGGCTCCCGGGCAGGGGCTCCCGGCGCGTTTCGGGACAGGAGGCGTGGGGCGGGGACTGCGGGAGCCGAGCGGCGGGTGTCGGCAGCCGCCCAGCCCCGGCCCGCTCGCACTCCGTTACTCACTGACAGCGGCGGCATCCGAGTGCATTTTCGAGCAGCTCACACCCCGCTCGCCGCCCAGGATCCCGCGCTCGCCTCGCGGTCCCCCCACCGGTTCACCTCACCTCGGCTCGGAGCTGACGACCCGCCGCCTGACACGCCCAGCTCGCCCAGCCCGCCTTCCCCATTGGCTGAGCCGCGGCTGAGAGCCCGCCCCCCCGCGTCTCTCATTTGACAGAAGGAGTGCTGCGAGCGCCTTTCTGGAGCTGGCAAGGAGGCCCCGCCCCCTGAGGTCCAATGCGATTGGTCCCGGGGCCTCGTCTCCGTAACGCCCCTGGCGGAGGCCACGCTGTGGAATAGCCGGTTGGACCTGGCTGCTGTCAGTCATCCCCGGGGGTCCGAGAGCGCGTGTAGGGGCGAAGCTGGGGAATTGGTCCACCTTGACCCTGAAGCCCCGCCCCGTGGCGGGCGGGATTGGTGGAGCTGGAGACCAACGGAGGAAGGTGGGTCGGCGTCGGAAACAAAGCTCGAGAAGTGTTCCCCAAAGAACCGAGGAGGGGACGCGCCGCTGGGGCGGCGTGTGCCGCGCTGCTCGGAGCAGGGAAGTCCTGGCGCGACGCACCCGGCGCCCCCACCGCTCGTCCCTCGCCTCAGAGCGGCTCCGCGGGAGCCCGGCCCGCGCCGAACTCGGTCGGGGACTTTTTTGGCAGGAAACCGGGTGCAGAATTGCCGCGTCTCCATTCCCAGCGAACCCCCTGGCGGGGAGCAAACTCCCATTTCTCCTACGACATCCGTCCCCTCCCCACGTTAGAAATGCACTTCTTCGTCCCCGTCGTCACACGTGGGCTGCTGAAGAGGCGGCTCTGCGTGCCGCGGGCCTCGTCTGTCACACATGTGCGTGCCCCGGGCAGCGCACGGAAATCCGGGGCCCGCGCTGTCACTCGGGCCCGGCGACAAGTGCAGGGGGGGCAGGTCACCACCCCACGGAGGACAGCGAGCATCATCTGAGAAAGCCCAAGTCACAGACGCGGGGAGGCCGCCCCGAAAGCGAAACCGGCTGTTCCGTGGCAGAGGGAGGACTTAATTCAGGTGAATTCTTCTGAGTCAAGAATTCGCGCTATTTTGCTGAGTTCTGCCCGGAATAATCCACCACACTCACCGCATTATGGGAACGGAATACTATTTCGAGATCGTAACGGAGGACCCTCCACCTCCGACCCCAGCAACGCCGCACGTGCACGACTCCCCCGAACCCCAAGACACCGCAAACCCACAAACCGCAGGTAACAGAGCGACCAGTCTTAGCTGTGGTCTTGCTTAGATTGCTACAGCCAGGGCTTTGGAGTCTCAGGGTTGTGGAAACTGAAGTTTCAGATCAGAACAGAAATGGTGCACAAAGAAACAAAATATTTGAAAGAAGTGGCTCAGACAAACCGGTTCCTGTGTCCTAACACAATCCTATTGCAATCCTATGCTCTCTCTCCATCCCTAATTTCTCCTTAATAAATTACATCGTTATAATTTATGTGTGTCATATTTTTATCATTCAGACATTTCTGAATCGCTTTATCTAATTGTAAAATTCCAGAATTGTACCTGAAATTGTTTATTTTTTACTTTAGGTTCCTTCACAAG
>CAUYRT010031847.1:0-20618 GCA_963574885.1 Lepilemur ruficaudatus | reverse complement strand
TGGCAGTCAGTTGGTGCAAGGTCTGGTGAATATGGTGGATGACAGAGGGTTTCCAAGCCCAGCTCTGTAGGTTGAGCAGCGTTGTTTGTAACATGTTGTCTTGAAAGAGGACTGGCCTGTCTCTAGAGATGAATCTCAGCTGTTTAATCAAAGGATTCTCATCATTTCGTCCAATTGGTTGCAGTAGACGTCTGCTGTAATCAACTGACCAGGTTTCATGAAGCTGTAATGGATAATACCAGCACTGGACCACCAAACAGACACCATTAGCTTTTTAAAATGAATATTCAGTTTTGGACTGTGTTTTGGCACTTCATCTTTATCCAACCACTGTGTTGAATGCTTGCAATTGTCAAAAAGAATCCATTTTCCATCACACATAACAATGAGGTGTGGAAATGGTTCACCTTTATGTTGTGACAGCAAAGAAAGTCAAGCTTTAAGACGATTTCTCTTCTGAGGCCTGTTTAATTCATGCGGAACCCATCTATCCAGCTTCTTTACCTTGTCCATTTGTTTCAAATGGTCCAACATCGTTGGAATAGTAATGTCAAAACCTGCTGCAAATTCACACGCAGGTTGAGATGGATTCGCTTCCACTACAACTTTCAGCTCATCATTATCCACCTTGATCTTAGGTTGCCCATGTGGCTCATTTTCAAGATCAAAATCACAAGAACAGAACTTCTCAAGCCATTGACATACTGTGCATTCATTAGCCATATCCTTCCTAAACACTTGGTGGATATTTTGAGCTGTCTGCACTGCATTGGTTCCACGACAGAACTCATATTCGAAAATAACACAAATTTTTGACTTATCCACGGCTACACAAAAATTGCTCTAAAAAAATTTGAAAGATAATCACAAGCCAAGCCATGCATTTGGAAGACTGAGGATGTACCTTCACAATAAAAATTTTAAAAAGTGTCAAAGTGAAATGTCAGCAATATTAACTGAAATGTAAGACATTTCATTCTTAATAACCTAATAGATTCGTGTATATTTTACGGTAATAGCTGGGCATGGTGGTGCATGCCTGTAGTCCTAGCTACTCAGGAGGCTGAAGTGGGAGGACCACTTAAGGCCAGGAGTTTGAAGCTATATTGTGCTCTAATCAAGCCTGTGAATAGCTATTGTATGCCAGCCTGGGCAACATAGTGAGACCCCATCTCTACAAATAAAAGAAAGTAGTAAATGATAAAAGCAACTAGCATCTACATACATTTTATGCACTCATGACATACCTAAGTTTTTCCTAATTTTTCTTTATTTCTAGGCCATGTGGTTCATCTGTGAGTTTTTTCAAATTGTCAGAAATCACCAAAAATTTTTCAAATATATTTATTGAAAAAAATCATTTTATAAGTGGACCCATGCCATTTAAACCTGCATGGATTTATTCAAGGGTCCATCGTGTGTGTGTGTGTGTGTGTGTGTGTGTGTGTGTGTGTGTATAGTGTATATATGTATGTATGTATGTACACACACACACACAGAGGGTGGGAGATAACCCCTATACAAATTCAGGAGCCTCAGTGATCTGGAGCATGTTGAGATATTACCTCCAAGGTAAAAGACAAGACATTGCTCCAGGTACTGGTTACCATTTAAAAAGAGGCACAATGCTTACGGGAATTTTTAGATGTTGGAGGCAGCATGAGCTTCCCATCATGAACTGGATGTTATCTGATCCACCAAGCCATAAAGTTGAGCATGCACAGCAGCAATACATTGTCAAGTAGAAATGGCATATAAGACATTGAACTTGAGCAGGTTTGGAAACCATAAGTAGTTGCACATGCAGGTGACTCAAATTCCTTGGAGACCAACTCCTTTGGTTGACAATGTTTGCCTGGAAAAAAGAGAAAACCAAAAAAGAAAAAAGAGCCCAACTCCCGCTCATTGCTTTCTTTCCTCAATCCATACCTGTGGTCCCATGGGAGCTGCTTATGACTGAGGAGAGAGCTCAGGCTGTCTACAGGTGCTTCTGCACCATACGACAACTTCGACCCGAAAAAGACAGCTGCAGCATTGCAGCCCCACCCAGTGGTGGCCCCGAAGGACAGTGGTGAAGGAAAATCCTCCCGTCAGCAGAATGGTGAGTGGTACATTTGCTTGCCCACTCTGTCCTGATTAAGAGACATCCAGAATGCAAATCTACACCGTCTCATGGATGGTTGCTAACAGGATAACAGTTTGGCTAGGTGGTCAGTGACTTGAAAAGGAAAGGATTGGAAGATTGGTGACAAGGAGAATCGGGGAAGAGGGATGTAGCTAGATCTCTGTAATGGGTACAGTGCTCTCAGAATGGATGTAGAGATTTGTGTCTCAGATGACTGCTCCCCAACGGGCCTCCGCTGCAAAGCAAGTGGGCAACATGGCATGTTCTGTGAGTGTCTGTCAGCCTTTTCCCCAGCCATCCAGTGCTTGCTCGATGTGCTCTTGTACAGGGTGCCTGGTGGCAGGGACGGAGGCTGTGCACAGGGTTAGCACAGAAGTCCTCTGGCCACGGCTCAGCTTGCTGGTAAGTGCTGGTGCAGAATCTGCTGCAATGGTTTTAAAAGAGGGCCTTGAACTTTTTGAAATGCCTCTCATTGAGAGGCAACTCTTTAGCTCCTTCCCTTGAATCTGGGCAGGCCTCAAGGTGCTGGCAGACTCAGTGTCTGGTGAAAGTCCATTCCTTGTAAATAGTGCCTTGTCACTGTGTCCCCATATGGTAGAAGGGGTGAGGGATTTCTCTGGGATGTCTTTTATGAGGGCACTAATCCCAACCCTGAAATCTCTACCCTCTGATCTAATCACCCTCCAAGGCCCCATCTCCCAATACCATCACCTATCTGATTAGCATTCAACATATGAATTTTTTTTTTTTTTGAGACAGGGTTTCACTCTATCGCCTGGGCTAGAGTGCAGTGGTGTCATCATAACTCACTGCAACCTCAAACTTCTGGGCTTAAGCAATCCTCCTGCCTCAGTCTCCGGAGTAGTTGGGACTACAGGTGTTCACCACCATGCCCAGCTAATTTTTCTACTTTGTAGAGAAGGGGGTCTCACTCTTGTTCAGGCTTGTCTCCAACTCCTAGCTTCAAGCAACCTCCTGCCTCACACCCCTGCCCCCAAAGTGCTGGGATTACAGGTGTTTGCCCCCATGCTTGGACTCAATATATGAATTTTGTGGGGACACAAACATTCAGACCATAGCATCAAGTCTTTCCAGCTAAGACCCTAGACATTGTAGCAGAGAAAAAGCAACCTCGAAATACTGACCCACAGGACCCAGGAGCACAATAAAATGATGCTTGTTATGTACCACTAAGTTGGGTAGTTTATTATCCTGTGGAAGAACAGATGGCAACAGCAGAGACCAGCACTGAGCTGCTGATACAGCATCTTTCCCTCGGGACAGTTGCCGCGGGAAGTTTGATTGTATGAGAAGCCTTCCATCATGGAGGGAGCGGAGATTTGCCCTCCCTGGATTAAACACAAATTCTGAAATTGTATTTTTCTTCCCTTCCCATAGTGCTTCCGCTAGCTTCCCCATCTGTATGTCTGTGGAGCGTCCTGTCACTGCCATGGTATTCTGCACAGCACTGCTTCTGATTAAGGGATTTATTTCCCAGTAAAAGAAGTGAACATGGAATCAACTCAGAGCCCACATCTACTGTTTTCCAAAAAGTCTATGTAGAAAAATTGACATTAGTGGGAAAAGTGGCTAAATGTAAACAAAGTCTATAGTTTAGTTAATAGTATTCTGTCAATGTTAATTTCTTAGTTTTGACAAATGTATCACCGTGCATAAGATGTTAGGGGAAGCTGAGTGAAGGGGTGACAGGAATGCTCTCTACTATCTTTGCAACTCTTCTATAGATATAACATTATTTCAAAAGAAAAAGAGACTTTGTATGAGGGGTCTTTAAAAAGTTCATGGAAAATGCATATCATGAAAAACCTATACATGGATTTCAATTTTTTTTGCACCAAAATAAACTCATGTAATACGAACTTGTCTGAACTGGGTCTAGTGTGAGGCACTAGGAAGGATAAGTTTGAAAAGAACCCCTACCAGAGCAACACACATTCTGCTAAAATTGAAGCAATGACAAACACCAATTTATGGTGAAGTGTGGTTGGAAGAATGGTGAAATCACTGATGATTATGAAAAGTTTATGGGGAAAATGCCCCCTCAAAATCAGCAGTTTACAAATGTAGAACTCCTTTCAAGAAGGGATCAGACCATCTGCATCAATTTTCAAGGAAAAAATAAATCTTATTCATGCCCTAATTGAGAGGACCGATGATTAACAGCAGAAGCAATAGTGAACACCATAGACATCTCAATTGGTTCAGTTTATATAATTCTTACTGAAAAATTAAAGTTGAGCAAATTTTCCACTTCATGGGTGCCTAAACTGTTGCTCCCAGATCAGCTGCAGATAAGAGCAGAGCTTTCAATGGAAATTGTATTTTATTTATTTATTCTTAATTTTAAATTTTTTTAAAGTCAAGAATCTTGCTCTGTGGCTCAGACTGGAGTGCAGTGTCATCATCACAGCTCACTGAAGCCTCCAACTCCTGGGCTCAAGTGATCCTTCTGTCTCAGTCTCCCAAGTAGCTTGGACTACAGGTGTGCAGCACTATGCCCAGCTAAATTTTAAAAATATTTTGTAGATGTGAGGGTCTCACTGTGTTGCCCAGGTTGGTCTCAAACTCCTGGGCTCAAGTGATCCTCCTGCTTCTGCCTCCCAAAGTGCTAGTATTACTTGTGTGAGCCACTGTGCCCAGACACAGTGGAAATTTTAAACAAGTGGAATCCAGATTCTGAGGCATTTCTTTGAAGAAGTGTAGCAGGAGACATAACCGGCTTTTCCAGTGCCACCCTGAGGAAAAGCCACAATCAAAGCAGTAGCTACCAAGGGGTGGGCGTGGCCCAATCAAAGCTCTAATGGAGCAGTCAGGAGCAAAGCTCACAGCAACAGTTTTGGGGATGCTCAAGGTATTTTCCTTGTTGGCATTGGGGGGCTAAAGAATGATAACATCTGCTTATTATGAGACTGTTTTGAAAAAATCAGTCAAGCTTTAGCAGAAAAACACCTGGGCAAGCTTCACCAGAGATTCTCTGCCACAACAAAGCCCCTCTCATCACACAAGGGCAGTGCTGTGAGAGCTGCAGTGGGGAATAATCAGCATCCACCCTACAGTCCTGATTTGGCTCCTTCTGGCTGCTTTTTGTTTCCTAATTTTAAAAAATCTAAAAAAAGCACCCACTTTTCTTCAATTAATAATGTAAAAAAGACTGAATTGACCTGGCTAAATTCCCAGGACTCTCAGCTCTTTACAGGTGGACGAAATGGCTGGTGTCATTGCTTACAATAGTGTCTTGAACTTGATGGAGCTTATGTTCAGAAACAAAGTTTATATTTTTTATTTTTATCTTTCAATTCCATTTTTCCTTGAACATTTTGAAGTCTCCTCATACATTGTGAAATGGCTTAATTAATCTAATTAACATATGTGCTATTTCATGTACTTATTTTTTTGTGATGAAAACTCTTAAAATCTACTCACTTAGCAATTGTCAATAATACCATACTTTTTGGTTGGTAATGCCTAGGCAAAAACAAAACAAAAAAAAAAGAGGCCATGTGCGGTAGTTCACATTTATAATCTCAGCATTTTGGGAGGCCAAGGCAGGAGGATCACTTGAGGCCAGAGTTCGAGACCAGCCTGGGCAACATAGCAAGACTCCTGTCTCTACAAAAAATCCAAAAGTTAGCTGGGTGTGAGGTGCATGCCCGTGGTCCCAGCTACTTGGGAGGCTGAGGCAGGAAGATCGCCTGAGCCCATGAGTTTGAGGTTGCTGTGAGCTATGATCAGGCCACTGCACTCCAGCCTGGGCAACAGAGGGAGATGCTGTCTCAAAAAAGAAAACAGAAAAGAAAAAAAGAACACCATATATTGTTATTAACTACAGTCACCATGTTGTACAATAGATCTCTTGAACTTATTCTTCTTGTCTAATTGAAGTGTTGTACCCTTTGAGCAACATTTCCTAACCCCCAATATCCCCTTCTCCCAGCCCCTGGTAACCACCATGCTACTATCTACTTGTGTGAGCTCAACTTTAGATTCCACAGATAAATGAGATCATGTGGCATTTGTCTTTCTGTGCCTGGCTTATTTCACCTAACATGATGTCTTCCAGGTTCATCCATGTTGTTGCAAAGGATCGCCTGCTTTTTTAAGGCTGAATTATATTCTGTTGTGTCTATATACCACATTTTCCTTATCCATTCACCTACTGATGGGCACTAATGTTGATTCCATATCTTGACTATTGTGAATAATACTGCAATGAATAGGTTGCCTGTTATGGGTTGAATTTTATCTCACCAGAAGATATGCTGAAGTCCTCACCCTTGGTACCTCTGAATATCACCTTATTTAAAAATAGAATTTGTAGATGTAATTAAGATACAAAGTAAGACGAGTTCTTACTGGAGTAGGGTGGGCTCTTAATCTGGTATGACTGGTGTCTTTATAAGAAGAGGAAAAAGACACAGACATAGAGAAGGCCATGTGACTGGAGTGAGGCAGCCACAAGCCAAGGAAAGCCAGTGGCTGCCGGCAGCCACCAGAAGTGAGAAGAGGCAGGGAGGGACCCTCCCCCAAAGTCTTCAGACAGGGTGTGGCCCTGCTGACACCTCCATTTCAGACTTCTGGCTTCTAAAAAAAAATTAGAGAGAATAAATTTCCATTGTTTTAAGCCACCCAGTTTGTGGTACTTTGTTACACCCATCCTAAGAAACTAAGACACTGTCAAACTCTTTTATTCTTAAAAATGCTGGGATGACACAGCCACTGCCAAAGGTGATTGATGGCAAAATGTCCTAATTGCCACGTGGGTCCTGCTGCCCACCAGGGTAAGGTGCCTGTGTTAGCCCTGTGATCCAGTGTGACCACTGGCTTCTGGCCTCTGAAGTCCCATCATCCTCACTGGAATTGGGGAGCCCATGTCTAGTGAAAGGGTGTCTCACCATCATCTGTGTGGCACTGAATTGCCACTAGAAAGCAGTTGCCTGGCTAGTGCATTTCCAGCTCCTTGCACTGAGTCAGGGATCAGTTCCAAGGGCGATGTGGCAGGTCACGGGCTCTGAAAGAGGGGAAGGCAGTGGGCAGAGTGAAGTCTCGGACTCCTTGCATCTGCCCACCACTGAGCAGCGGCAGTCATAAGAAATTGTGGGTCCTGTGTGGCTCAGGCCTTTGAAAAAAAAGTCTTATCAGCAGAAGGCAGAAAGCAGTGAGTTTTAGCATCATCTTCAGTATAGAATAAAAGGGACAGACAGTCCAGGGTTGGGGAACCTGCCTCCAGGGCCGTAACTGTGACCTTTTGACTGAATCCAAATTTTATAGAATAAATCCTTTTATTTTTATTAATACATTTCTGTTTGTATTTTTATTTTTAAAATTAATGTATTTAAAATACCAACGAGTAAAATAAGTTTCAATGAAATAATCCTCCCAGGTTGGCCGGCACAATTAGAACATTAGCAAGCCATAAGGGCTGCTGTGCTCATGATTGAGTTTTAACTTCCTCCGCCTGACGGGCGCCACTACTGCATGAGGCCCGTTGGTGAGAGTTTATGGGGTTGAGCACGCCAGTCTGTTACAGCTTTAAACAACGGTGCACTGTGTTTCTGTTTGCAGTGGAATTTATGAATATTTGTGCAGCTTGACAATATTTTCAATTCTGCCTGCTTAACAGCCCATCATGTCAAAGAAGACCAAGAGAACGCTGAAGGAAGAAAACAGAGTTTTAAAATGAGGATTGGGAATTGCAATATTATCTTGTTTCTGCTAAAGACAAGATGATTTGCTTGCTTTGTGATACTACAATGTCAACATTAAAGAACCTCAATGCTCATCAGTGTTTTAACACTCATAAAGACCAGAAATATTTTAAATTAGAAGGAGAGGCATGAAAGGTTTTATTGTAGAAATTAAAAGATGAAAAGCAAAAGCAAAGACAATTCTTTCAATTCTTATTGCTATAAGACCTGGAAATAATGCCACTGAAGCAACTTATAAAGTAGCTTCAGTTTTTTCCCTACTCGGGAAAAAACGGAAGCCATTCTGTGATGTAGAAATTGTGAAAGAAGGAGTTGTTGAAGTTGTAGGATGCTTAGACTCCAATAATGTTTCAAAGTACAAACAACTGCCTCTTACATGGAGAGCCATAACTGATTGGCATGAATTAGCCTTCAACTTAACAGAACAGCTTCATGCAATACTCCAAAAGGGAAATATATATAAAATTTGACTGGCTTTAAAAAAAGGGGGAAATATATGTTATTCAATCAACTGATACTACTGAATCAGCACGGGTTTTATACTTCATTCAGGTCATAACAGAAGATTTTCTTTGCTACAAAGAGTTACTTGCTTTGGGCACTCTTGTGAGCAGAACACAGGGAACAGATATCTTTAACAACTTTCAAGACAAATGTCATGAAGTTGGACTGAATTTGGTAAATTTAGTGAGTGTACCTACAGATGGTGCACCTTCCATGACAGGAAAACATGAAGGGTTTATTGCACAGATAAGAAATATATTAACAGATCCAGATGCTCTCATTTCTTTTATTGTATCTTGAATCAGCAAAATCTCTGTGCTAAAGCTACTCTTTATTTTATTTTATTTTTGACAATGAGATGCTTTATTAAACTTGATACATTTACTATGTAAGAAGTCTGTGGAAAAAAATGGGGTAGCAAATTATTTTGGATCTGGATCTCTGCATTATAAAGTCTGTCCCAAAACTATCTCATCTTGCTATATCCTGTGACTATAAGCATATAGATGACCAAGGTAGCAACCTTGTCTCCTGGCAAGACAATATAGGTTTCAACTGGCTTGACGATGACATTACAAGTTCTCTTAGCAAAATAACAAGTCCCAATTCCCAACTCTATGTAGTGTCATTTCCAGGAAGATAAGCTTTATGAAGCACCTGGGCCAGCCCTACAACTGCTTGGCATGAGGTCCACATAGGTTCAGCCTTGGGAAGGGCATCTTCCTCTCAACCAGACAACTCTACCTGGATTATTCTGAGACTCCTTGGAGGGGTGAGACTTCAGGCATGGGTGCCTCTGCAATGAGGTGCCTGTGGTTGGTAAACAGTTCTGTGGATTATTGTTCTATTGACCTTTCTTCTAGGTCTGATTCTGGGATCGTAGCACAGCCACCTAGCATGACCATGGTCTGTGGGCCTGCTGCGTCAGTGCTTAAACAGAGACGGCCACCTTTGGCTAGTCTATCGCACAGCAAGGTGATATGTTTCTTCAGTCGGCTTGTGTCTTTGGATGTGTGCAGTTGGCTGCTGAAGTTCAAAGCCTGCTCCTTTGAACTCTTCAACAGGCAAGTCTTCAACAGGTGGGAAATGGCAGCATCCACCATTTCCTCCCAGCCCAATTCTTGAGTGTCTTCCTGCAGCGGCAGAAATGCTGCTTCCAGAATAGCAGTCTGGTCAGCACTGAGCTTCTGCCACAGCCCAATCAGCAGAATCACCAAATGGGTGGCACTTTTCAGCCTGGTGAATGGAACAGATTGTCTTGGTTTTCCTCTAGCTCATCTGCTAGAGGTATTACCTGCTTGTAAGTTCCATCTAGCAAGGTGTCCAGGTGTTGGAGGGGGGCAGGTGTTTTATCTTTGAACCTTGTTAACAGCCGGCGTCGAATGGCCCGAAATTATACAGCTCTTTCAGATAAGAGTTCTTCTAACTTTATACCATTTATCCGCAGTAAAGCTATTCTTTTAAGTAACACTTTGCAACAAGTTATAAGTACTGTTAACCGTATTTGTGCAAATGCAACAGGGCATTGTCAGTTTCCTGACATGCTAAAGTTGAATGATGAGGTATTCAGTGTGGATTTGCCGTATCAATCTAAAGTGTGTTGGCTATCGCAGGGACAGGTGTTAGCTAAAATTTTATCTCTGTGAGAACAAATAGTTAAATTTTATGAAAAACAGAATCAGCAATGCAAATTATTGAAAGAAGATTTCTATAGAAATGCAACATTTCTGTGTGATATCGTGTCAAATCACAATGACTTGAACATTTCTTTGCAAGGTAAAACTAAGGATATATATATGATATGTGGCTAAAATCCAAGCATTTTGAAAAAAGCTATCTTTTTTCAAAACACTTCTTCAAAAGCAAATATTGGATGAACATTTTCTCCAGTTAGCAAAGGTCATTGATGAGCAGGATGATATATGTGAATCATTTGAAGAACATGTAGCTGTTATAGACCTATTAATTGGAGAATACAATGAAAGGTTCACTGACTTTGAGAATCATGACATCATGAGCATTGCAGCCTCATCTAGTTGGTATCACCAAGGCACCTAAAGAACTACGGATGGAATTGATTGAGCTCTCAGTAGACGACATTTTAAAGTCATTGTTTGATGCTAAGAAAGATCCAATTTAAATACGAAAAAATGCAGTAGAATACCCATGCCTTTGGCAACATGCCCGAAAAATGCTTTCTTGCTTTTCAACCACTTATTGCTGTGAATCTACATTCTCCTACCTAACCTAAATCAAGATGCCTCTAGGGTCACAAATGACTGAAACCCATCTAGAGGACCGACTGAAAATGCGGACCTCCATGCTGCAACCAAACATTCAAATGCTTTCCAACAAAAAGCAGACACAACAAAGTCATTAGAAGGTTAGTTAACTTTAAAATTTATAAATAGTTTTCATTTTTTGAAATTATTAAGTACATAGTACTTAAATTTTTATAAAATATTATACATTTTAAATTATATCTAATTGAAGTTTCTTGAATGTGGCCTTATTTGATTTCAGCTAAATTAATGTGGCCTTTCAGCATGAAAAGGTTGCCCACCCCTGCTTTTAATCTTTCTCTGTTGGTGTCCAGAGTCTCATACTTCATTGCTTATTTAAAAGAATCGAGGCAGCCCAGAGGCTGGAGCGCCACCTGATTTTCAGACGGGGGTTGAGTGTCAGTCGTGTTCGTACTCAACAAGTTCAGGTGCTGTTAGCAGCTGGGGCAGATACATTTAAAACTTGCCATGGCTTAGCACAGTGAAATTTATTTCTCACTCGTGTCAAGTCCAGCTTCCTTGGGGGGAATCTGCTTCACAGGGCTCTGGGAGACTTAGGCTGACAGGCTCTGCCATCTTCAGCCTGAGGCTCCAAAGTTGCTCTGGGTGTTGGTGTCACATCCCGCTGGTAGGGGGAAGGGAGGAGGTGGAGGATGGCGTGGGAGGCTTTCATGGTCTGAGCCCAGGAGTGTGCACACATCTCTCTTACCCACACTCCACTGGTCAGAACTTACTCACGTGGCGCCCTACTAGACGCAAGGGACACCAAGAATTAGAGTCCCTGGCTGGGCAGCCATTTCCCAGTACTAACTGTGTGTGATAGGAGGGGAGCACAGGTCTGATGGACAGCTGGTCGCCTCTGCCACACAGCCTCAGCTCAGTGCCTGGCACACAGTTGGTGGTCAGTGAAGAGCAAAGTGTGTTAGGTACGTAGTATGTGGCAGGCCCTTCCTAAGTGCTTTGTAGGTATCAACTCATTCTACTCTCATAGGAACTTACAAGAATGAGTATTTATTTTTAATTTTTAATTTTTTTGCACAGACAGGGTCTCACTCTGTTGCCCAAGCTAAAGTGCAGTAGTGTGATCATATATCACTGCAGCCTTGAACTCCTGGGCTCAAGGGATTCTCCCACCTCAGCCTCCCAAGTAGCTGGGACTACAGGCTTATGCTACTATGCCCAGCTAGTTTTAAAATTTTTTGTAGAGACAGGATCTCATTATGTTACCCAGGCTGGTCTTGAGCTCCTGGCTTCAAGTGATCCTCCTGTCTCAGCCTCCCAAATTGCTTGGATTATAGGCATGAGCCACCACACCTGACCAAGAATGGGTATTGTATTTTTATTTTTTTAAATTAAAAAAATTTTAATTATTATGGATACATAATTTAAGAGCTTCATTTTACAGATGAGGAGATTGAGGCACAGGGAGGTCCAGTAACTTGTCTAGGGTCACACAGCAGTAAGTGATGAGGCCTGGATTCAAACCCTGTAGCCCACCTAACCACCACTTCATATTGTATTTTCTTGCAAAACCATGTTGAATTGAGCTGATTTATGAAAAAGAGATAATGGATAGGAATGTATTTTGTAAAAATGCAATGTGAAATAAAGGTACAGGGGACTTTGATGAGGACCTGGGACATTTATGGGGCCCCTGTGATCTGCCAGGCACTAGGCTCTCTCTCATCCAGGTTCCCATGGCACTTGACACAGACTATGGGTTTCATCTTGCTGTCCACAGGCTTATCACAGTACTTGGCACGCAGGAGGTCTGCCCTGGAACAGATTGTTAACAAGCACATGCCGGGTGCTAGAGAGAAGAATGAATCAGACAGAGCTGTGTCTTTGGGGAGCTCAGAACTGGAAAAGCAGTTAAAAAACCAGTTACTGTGATGGGTGAGAAACAAGGGTGATGGAGAGGTGGACAGGTCTACCGGGAAACATATGAATAAGCAGGGCAAAGAAAGCCTTCTCATTTTAGCCATCCATCCATCCACTCACCCAACATGTATTTGCTTAGCACCTACCATGGGTACCACTGTTCTGCATGCTGGAGATACAGCCATGGACAAGCTGGACAAAGCCTTCTCATAGAACCTTTGTTACAGTGGGAGAGACAGGCCACAGACGTTGGCACATTGCAGCTGAGGTGGGCTGAGGAAGAAAACCGAGCAAGGTAAGGGGAGAGAGGGCAGCAGGAAGCTGTGTCACTGAGTCAGTCCTCACCCTCCTCTGATAAAGAGACACAGGCCTCCCTTTCCTGGTGGTGCACCCAGCCCCTGTGCGCATTCATTACTTTATCAGCTTCCCTACCGAGCATCCACTCTGGCTTGGCTCTGGGCACACTCAGTGCCGGATGTGTTCCCTGATTACAACCCACCTTGTAATCATGTGCATTTCTTTGCACAGGCTGGATCCTCCCTCTAGAATGCCCTCTCTCACCCTGCCCCATCCCACCTGACCAGCTGCTCCTGGGTGGAAAGACTGTGGGCCTCTCCCCCTCCCAGAACCTCTCAGTCTTCCTGCAGACCAGGGCTCCTCCCAGCCTGGTTCCCGGCAGCCCTGCTGGAGGAGGGGCTGCTTACTCTGTCCACCGCCCCTTCCAAACTCTGAGAAGGTGAGGACTGAGTGACACAGTTCATGCTCTGCAGCTTTCTAGTGAGCCCTCACTACACACTTGGCCACTGAGCCTTTCTCCACCTGAAGTCAGCTCCATCAGAGCAGAGTCTTCCATAGCTGAATCCCCAGAGCCTAGAACAGAGCCTGGCAAACGGTCCAGTGTGAGATAAATATATGTTGATCCAACGAATGAATGAATGAATTGATAGAATGAATGAAGGCAAGGCAAGGTCCCCAAGTTGATGCCTTCCCGGCCCAGGGCTCCTCCGTGCCCCCTTTACCAGCCAGAATGGACTACTGCAGTTTGCTGGCCGAGTGCAAAATGAAAGCGTGAGGCCCCTTGTTCAAAAATTAAGAATTTCAAAATGGCAGCAGTAGAACATTAAAGCAAGAGGGAGTGTCTGCCGGGTGCCCCAGCACGGGGGCTCGCACAGGAGGACGCCCAGGAGGCTCAGATGCCCCAAGGCTCGCTCCCAGCTCCCCTCTGCGACCTGCCGCTTGGGTCCTGCCCCTCCTCTCAGGGGCGCCCACCTTGGACGCTCCTTTGCGGAGCTCCCCAGGTCTCCTCCTAGCCCCGCGGGACGCAGTGCTCTCCTGGGAGGCGGCGGGCGCCCGGCGGGCACCCAGGGCTTCGGAAGGGAGGCCGGAGGGCCTGAAGGCGGGGGTAGGCGCCCGGCCACCCATAGCTCCAGGGCAGACTCCTGGGCAACCCCCCTCCACCCCGCTTGGTCCAGAAGCAGCTCCCCACTCCCCTGCAGGAGGGTGAAGAATGCTCTTTTTTCTTGGAAAGTGACTCAGGTCTTCTTCTGCATCTGGGAATCTCGCAGCCCACACACAGCACCAGACACACAGAGAAACCCACAGAAAGATGGCCCCTCCCCCTATTCATAGACCTGGGGGCCTGCACTCCCCCACCCCTAACCAGACACACCCGAAGACAGATGGCCAGACACAGAGCGTGACCTGAACAGAGAAGACAGATCACAGAAGGAGGCAGGGACAGACAGACTCAAGCACGCACACCTACTCACGCAGGCTCACCTGGACCTCCGGGTCCCTGACGCAGAGCCTCGGGAACAGCCTAGAGCAGTCCCCGGCGCCCGGCTCCGCGTCACCCACGCCCCCCGCGCCCACCTGCTCTGGCTGGCTTCGGGAGACCCCCTCACTTTCATCCCCCGAAGCCCCGGAAGGCTCCTCTCGCCATCCAGCGTTTCCGGGGCGCCGGGGCAGGCGCTGGGTCTGTGGGCTGCGGACGGGGGCCGGGCGCGCTGTCGGCGGTGCGGGAGGACGCGCGGGCGGCCGAGGGATCAGGATCCGGGAGCCGTCCCGCGTGGGTCCCGTAGTGGGCAGGGCGCTGCCCCTGGCGTCGTCAAGTGAGGGGAAGTGGGCAGGGGGCGGCGAGGAGCTCGTAGAAATCCGGGTCCTCCGGGTTGTGGGACGGAAAGTGGAACGGGGTGGCACATTGACTGGGGCAAAAGGGCACGGGACAGGGGCAGGCGTCGGGAGGTGGGGTGAGTAGGGGTGGGGGCCGGTTGGCAGAGGGCGTCGGGCCAAGGACAGGAGGCAGGGGTAGCAGGCAGGGTCAGCGGCAGCCACCCCCGAACAGGACAAGATGCTCGAGGGCTTGGGGGCGCCCGCCTTGCCCAGGGCAGCTGCAAGCGCCTCGGACGCGGGCTCGTCGGGGCCCGTGGCCTGCCCACGGCCCGAGCTCGCGGCTCCGGGGTCCCCGCAATCCGCAGGGTCCCCGCGGCCGGGCGCCATCCGAGCCACCTTTCCGCAGAAGCTGGCCGAGGCGCTCAGCAGCCAGTACGGGCTGAACGTGTTCGTGGCGGGGCTGCTGCTGCTGCTGGCCTGGGCCGTGCATGCGTCGGGCGTGGGCAAGAGCGACCTGCTGAGCCTCCTGAGCGCGCTCATGCTGCTGCAGCTGCTCTGGATGCTGTGGTACGTGCGCCGCAGCCACGCGCACCGTCGCCTCATCCGCCTCAAGGACACGCACGCGGGCGCGCGCTGGCTGCGCGGTGAGTCCGCGGCTGGGCAGCCGCCCCTGCGCCCTGGCTGCCTTTTCTGCTTTGTCTTTCTTCTCTCGTCCTTCTCAAGCCCGGGCCTCACAGCGGCCCCTCTCTGCCTCCAGGCTCTTGCCTCATATCGCATCAGCAGAGCGACGGCGGCACGGATTCTTCAGTCTGTCCCTGGCTTGAAGCCATGCAGCGCTTCCACTGACCCCACGGTGGGGGCCACTCTCCCTTGCCTTGGCACCCAAGGCGTTCTAAGATCTGGCCCCAGATGGCATCTTTCGTTTTGTCGCTTCCTTTACCCATATCCTGTGGCCCAGTCCTTCTCAAAGACCTTCAGTTCCCGCCACAGTATTTCATGCTTCCTTGCCTTTGCATATTTTGCTCCCTCCTCCTGGAATGTCTTTTCCGCCCTCCCACCTTCCCTCCTGCTTTCCAGGACTGGGGTCAGGCCTCATCCCACCCTTCCCATCCCGATTCCCTACGCTTTTCCCCACCCTTCTTGGTTCTGCCCACACCCCTCTGCCCCTCACTCTGCCCTGTTCTTATGGACTCATCTGTCCCCTCCACCCCAGTGGGGGAGCTCTGGGTTGCTTGTTTCTTAATCCTGGAGCCACCTCAGGGCCTGGCATGGGGTAAATGCTTGGGCAAGGTACTGGATCACCTCTCCCACCCTGAACCCTAGTTTCCACATCCGTAGAATGGGATCACACACTGGATGGGGTCCAGTGACTGCCAGAACTCCTAGTTCTCCTTCTGTCCATGTGCCTGGCAGGAAATGCTCCTCATTCTGGTGGGCCACCCCTGCTCTCTCTGTGAAGCTCTTTTGGTCCTTGTCAATTTCTGCCTTGTGTTCTGGCTATTTGGATATGAGTCTTTTCATCCAGATGAGATTTTAGGTTTCTTAGATAGGGATTGTATCTAGTTCATCTTGGCTTTGGGAAAATTTGAGACCATCCCAGCATGGCCCAAATTCCTGCTCTGGAAATGGTTGTTTTAGAGAGGTTCATGGTTTTGTGACTCTCCATAGAGGCAGTGAATACAGTGTTATTTAAAAGAAACAAACAAGGCACAATGTTATTTTACAATACTGACTTGCACAGGCTAAAATCTGTGACACACACAGGCAGTGGACTTTTGCTGTCCTGTAGTGGAAGCATCCTTTCTTTGTCCTTCCCTTCCTTTCTCCTGCATCGTTCCTTTCTTCCTTTCCTCCTTCCCCTCTTCCTCCCTCCTTACCTGTTCCTTCATTTCCTTGCCTCCCTCCCTGATTTCTCCTCCCTCTCCTCCCTCTCTCCCTTTCTCTCTTCTTCCCTCTCCCTTCTTTCCTGTCTCTCTCTCTCCTTTGCTCCTTTTCTTCTTCCTCTCTCCTCCCCTCATCCTTCCTTACTCTCTCCTTTCTTACCTCCTTCTTCTAGTCCTCTCTTCCCCATTCCTCCTCCCTCTTTCCCTCATCTCTCTTTCTTTTCTTTTTGGCCACAGTTATAGTATCCTCTTTCTTTTTCTCCCATCCTCTGTCCCCTGTTCTTCATTCTTCTCTCTCTCCCTCCTTCCAGGATGGAAGCCTGAGCCCATGGGTGAATAGTTATGGTTATGCCATTTCCCAAGATTGGGAAACCAGAGGGAGGAGCAGGGTGGGGATGCAGAAGCAAGGTTCTCTTGTGGACAAGTTACATTTGAGATGTTTTTTGGACACCAAATAGAGAGGACATAATGAGGCAAGATGGAGAGAACATGTCACGTAGTAGGTGTTTGGTAAACGGTGGCCATTTAGACACCGGGTGAGTTGTCTCATAATAATAGAATCATTTGAAAGAGGTGTGTAGACCATGGGAAGAGTATTGGCTCTGGAAGCCGTGGCTTGAGGTCTCAACTCTAGTACCTGCACCTTTCTGAGTCCCAGTTTCCTCATCAGTAAGATAAGAATCCCAGCCGCCTCTCAGAGAGGAGCTGGGAGATGCTGAGAGAAAGCAGTTTGCAAAGCCCTGGCCATTCCTGCAGAGGAGCTGTGGGTTCATCAAAGAAGCAAGAGTCTAATTAGGAACGTTGGGAGGCCATGGTTGCCAAGGGGAAGTGCCTTCAGCCCCAGCAGCACTGAGGTTTCCCCTGGAAGCACAGCTGGAAAGACAGGTTTGATTGAGGAACTTTGCTCTGCCCTGGCACTGGTGACAGAGTCTTAGATCAACATGCAGAGGGCAATTCCCTCAGGAAAGGGAGTGGTGATTTCCAAGACCCATCCTGGGACCACTAGGAGAGAGTCTTGCTTAACGGCATGCATTTTTTTACATATGTTTTTTTTTTTATGGTATTTCTGTTCTAATGGAAACATAAACATAATGTCAGGATTTCAGCATCAAAAGGAGATGTGGCTGCCAAAAAAGCAGATGCAGGTTTGGGATTCATTGAAAGGAAGTCAGACTGCATGCGGAGTGCCTGGTCCTTCCTGAGCATCTCATGGGTCCGTATGGGAGATTGGCCGTAGGAGGTCTCAAACTCCCGGCCTCAAGTGATCCTCCCACTGCGGCCTCCCAGAGTGCTAGGATTACAGGCGTGAGCCACCACACCCGGCTTTGTGGCCACAGAAGGAGTGAAAAGATGTTCCATCCAGGAGAGGGAAGGACGCAGAGGTCACAGGGTAGAAAATGCTGCTGCTGCCTGGCATCTGTCAGTTCCAGGTTGTCCTTTGCATTTGGCAAGCAAGAGTCACTTCTGGGAAACCTTTCCTGATACTTTCAGACCAGGGGAAGCCTCCAGGTTGTATGTTCTGGTAGAACCCTCTTCATTTTCTTTCTAGGGCTAATCAAGCAGGAGATTGTATTATTCAGTTACTGTTTATTGGGCTAATGAGCTCCAGTGTGAATGTGCTTACCATTGTATGCTGTGCCTAACAGGCCGTAAGTGCCAATCAGTATCTGTGGAATAATTGAATGGATGGATGGATGGATGGATGAATGGATGGGTGGAGCAATGAATGAGCGAATGAAGCTCCAGGAAAGAGGATGACAATTCTGGGAGATCAATTGCCATTCAATATAAGGAAGACTATTTGAGTGTAAGCCTCAGCTGGTGATGGAAGGGCACACTTTGTGAGATGCTAAGCCTTCCAGCCCTAGGCATGTCCAGGTGGGGGCCAGGTGGGAAGCATCTTTGCTTGGGATGGAAATGTGGAAACTTTCACCTCTGAGAACCTATGGCTCAAGATTCTAGATTTCTAGGAGGGACCTGGGTGCCTAACATAGGGAGAGGTCCCTCTGCCAACGCTGGATGAGTACCCTAGGCAGTTTTTGGATTATTCTCAAGTAATGTGGCTAGTATACTTTCTAATTGGTTCTAATTCATTATGTTTTTCTTTGTGGTTGAGTGATAAGATGATGATGATAATCACATCCCACTTATAGAACTTTCTAGGTGCAGGACACTGTTGTAGGTGATTTCTATGTAATAACTCATTTAATCTCCTAAACACCCTTTTGAGATAGGCAGTGTTATTATCATCCACATTTTACAGCAAAGAGGCTGAAGCACAGGTCAGTTAAGTTATTGCCCAAGGTCATCAACTAATAAGTGGTAAAAGACAGGATTTGGAGCTAGGTGGCTGGCCTCCACTGGTATTCTATGTTCTACTGTCTTTAGAGCATGATTTTTGTCAATGTTCCATGGACATCCAAAATTGTATACTCTTTTTTTTTAAGGCATGCAAAGTTTTATATACATGTAAAAGCAAATTTGTTGATTGTGTGATTCAATTCTTCTATGTCTTTACTTACATTTTGTTTACTTGATCTGTCTGGTTCTGAAGCTTTGCATTCTATTTTTTAAAGAGTAGCAGTTAAATACATAAAGAAAAACTATTTTATTCGGGCACATGTGTGACTGTTATATCTTCTTCATATACAATGTCTTTTATTATATGTAATGTTAAAGGTGGAATGTTAAGGTCATTACATTAACTTTAAATTCCATATGGTCTGATATTACTATTGCTATTTCTTTCTTTCTTTCTTTTTTTTTTTTTGAGACAAAGTCTCACTCTGTTGCCCAGGCTAGAGTGCTGTGGCATCAGCCTAGCTCACAGCAACCTCAAACTCCTGGGCTCAAGCGATCCTTCTGCCTCAGCCTCCCGAGTAGCTGGGACTACAGACATGCACTACCATGCCTGGCTAATTTTTTCTATATATATTTTTAGTTGGCCAATTAATTTGTTTCTGTTTTTAGTAGAGAGGGAGTCTCATTCTTGCTCAGGCTGGTCTTTTTTTTTTTTTTGACAAATATGTTGAAGTATAATTTACATTGCATGCCATTACTCCATTTTAAGTGAACAATTGAAGGATTTTGAGTAAATTTACCAAGTTGTACAACTATTCACATGAATCAGTTTTAGAAGATTTCCTTCCCCCTATTAAGTCCCCTAATTCCCATCCCCAACTACATTTGAAGCATGCCCCTCCCCAACACAATGCTTTCCACATCCCTCAGCTGTGGGTCTACCTCCCCAACCCGGGAATCCCTGGTGGACACCACCACCATTTGAGCACTGTAGTGTTAATCAGTCAGTACCAATTTGATGGCGAATACATGTGGAGCCCATTTTTCTGGTCTTGTGTCACCTCACTTCAAATAATGGGCTTGAGCTCAAACCAGGATAATATAAGCGGTGTTAGTTCACTGTCTTTCTTAAAATTAAGTAGTATTCCATTGTAAACATAAACCAAATTTTAACAATCCACTCATGAATTGACGAGCACTTGGGTTGTTTCCACGACCTAGCAATAGTGAATTGTGCTGCCATAAACATTCGGGTGCAGATGTCTTTATCATAGAATGTCTTATGTTCTTTTGGGTAGATGCCTAATAATGCTATTGCTGGATTGAATGGTATTTCTATTTTTAGTTCTTTGAGAAATCTCCAAATTCTTTTCCACAGAGATTGCACTAATTTGCAGTCCCACCAGCAGTGTAAGAGTGTTCCTGTCTCTCCACATCCTCACCAGCATTTGTTGTTTTGGGATTTTTTGATAGAGGCCAATCTCACTGGGGTTAGGTGGTATCTCATTGTGGTTTTGATTTGCGTTTCTCTGATGAGATGTTGAACTTTTTTTATATGTTTGCTGGCCATTATTCTGTCTTCTTTGGAAAAGTTTCTGTTCATCTCCTTTGCCCATTTATAAATGGGGTTGTTTGATTTTATTCTTGTTAATTCTTTTGATTTCTAGGTAGATTCTTGTTATCAGACCTTTGTTGGAGGTGTATAGAGCAAATATTTTCTCCCTTTCTGTAGGTTGTCTATTCTGAGCAAAAAATTTTAAAAATTAGCTGGGCATGGTAGCATGTACCTATAGTCTGAGCTACT
>CAUYRT010031846.1:0-42232 GCA_963574885.1 Lepilemur ruficaudatus | reverse complement strand
TAGAGTGCCGTGGCATCAGCCTAGCTCACAGCAACCTCAAACTCCTGGGCTCAAGTGATCCTCCTGCCTCAGCCTCCCGAGTAGCTGGGACTACAGGCATGTGCCACCATGCCCGGCTAAATTTTTCTATATATTTTTAGTTGGCCAATTAATTTCTTTCTAATCTTAGTAGAGACGGGGTCTCGCTCTTGCTCAGACTGGTTTTGAACTCCTGACCTTGAGCGATCCATCCACCTCAGCCTCCCAGAGTGCTAGGATTACAGGCGTGAGCCACCGTGCCCGGCTCATCTCTTATTTTTAAGGGTAAATCTAATATCATCTCAGAAATCTCAGGCCAAATGTGATGGCCCTGCTCAAATCTTGGAATCATGAGGGAGAATAACACGACTCTGAAGCCTCTTCTAAATGGCCACTAATTCAAATAACTTCAGGCATTCCACCTACATGAGTATAAAACAAGGTTATAAGTTAAAAGCTGTAAGGCTTCCTTTTCTTCTAGGAGCCAAATAGAACTGCATGCCATTCAAAGGAGTGAAACAAAACTGATGGATGTTGCAGCAGAAGTCTAACCCTTTCTTAAGAGAAACACAGAGTTCTGACAATTCAGAAAATTCAGTTCTTCTAATAAACCTGAATGAGATCCTCACATGACAATGACATTTTTTAGGACATAGCAATAAATACCAAATTGAGTTTTATGATTCAGAGTCTGCAATTTATGAAATCTATCATAGTGTAGCAGGATTAAGGAAAATATCTTGCTCTTCATTTCCTAGCTTAAAGCCATGACATAGGACTGATAGCCCCAGAGAACCATTTCAGATTAGTAGGAGCCAAAAGAGAGACAATACAGTCCTATCCTTCCCTCTCCCAGAATATTCATTAATTTGGGGGAAAAGTTGGTAAGATGTGGATATAAAAAATATATATAACTCCCCTGTTCCTGTAGTGGGAACTTCATGTTTCCTATCTTGCTGAGTTACAGGAAACTAAGAGACAAGAGAGTGTCCTTCCCTGTCCTCTCTTTCAAGAAAGAGATCATAATGATAGAGGTGGTACAATGGCTACTTCCCAATCACTATGTTTTCATCATCTCTTTAAGGATCCAGTCAGATGAACTTGTTAATTAGAATCCAATGTAAGTAAAACACTGCCTTTAAAGAAGCTGTATTTTTTTATTAGGTTCTCTGATCAAGTGTTCATTTTGCCTAGTTAATAACATGCAAGAATCCTGTATCCATTCATTTGCCATCAAAGTCACCCTCACCCTGGCCCCTTAACTTCATTTGCTATTAACCATCAGAGCTGGAAAAAATCTTATCCCACATTTGGTGCCTACCTAAGTTCCCGGCACATAGTAGGCATGGATATTTGTTCAAATGATTAAAATAAACTCACAGAATTTGTTAATTGTGTATCATTTTACTAAATCCCTTAAAAAGTCTCACAGATACACAATCCAGTGGCCTAACATCAAAATTCTTATTATAACCTGGATATGGATGATCTATAAGACATATTACTGGAGCCAATGGTCTCTAAGACATACCTGGACATTTTGCCTAAAATACATTATTTCCTGGGACCCCAAGTCACAATATCTCCTAAAAAGAGAAAGTCTACCTTCTACGAGAAGTAACAAACCTTCTAATAATTACTCATGAGACCCTTTGCACTATTTCAGTCATTCAATAAATATTTGAATACCAACTATGTGCAAGGACTGCTTGATGCTGTGGGACTTACAGATAAATAAGTGTATGAGTGAAATATTTCATAATACATTTTTTTTTTTTTTTGAGACAGAGTCTCACTCTGTTGCCCGGGCTGTAGAGTGCCGTGGTGTCAGCCTAGCTCACAGCAACCTCAAACTCCTGGGCTCAAGCAATCCTTCTGCCTCAGCCTCCTGAGTTGCTGGGACTACAGTCATGCGCCACCATGCCGGGCTAATTTTTTACAAATATTTTTAGTTGTCCAATTAATTTCTTTCTATTTTATAGTAGAGACGGGGTCTCGCTCTTACTCAGGCTGGTCTTGAACTCCTGACCTTGAGCTATCCACCTGCCTCGGCCTCCCAGAGTGCTAGGATTACAGGCGTGAGTCACCGCGCCCGGCCGTTTTTTTCTTTTTTAAACTACGTACCATAACAGCAGCAATAGCAAAGACACTTCTCATATGCACAGTAAGTCTCAAAGGCAGGATTTGAATCAGGTAATTTGATGTCAGAGCCCTTGTTTTACCAGTATGATAAGGGTGTTAGAGACTGCTGTTTTGAGGAGTTACAACTATATATAGACATCCACACTTGAATACACATACACAATTATCCTAAGAATGTGACTACTTTAATAAAAAGATTCTTTTTTCCTTTTGATGTCTGTTTCCCAATGACTCATACAGACAAAGCTAATAAGAAATGGAAAAATGTTAAGATTGAACCAGGGATAGATATTACAGGGTTAGAAGCTTTGTGTCATTGATATAATTTCACACTTCTGGGATAGAGATTCCACATTTATGGAGTAATATAATTCAAATTCTACTCAGCCTATCAGATTTTAGAGTAATATCTCAGTTTCCAGAAAGACAGTCATTGTTTCTAATGACGTAACGTTAATCACTGCTTTTGATTTCTGCTATTCAACTTGTAAGAACATTTGCTATAAAAATGATACACTGTAGTCATAAATTATATACATAGAACATTGAGTAAAATGTTTACTGTAGATATTTTTGTACTCTTCTTGCTGTAACTAAATAGAATATTCCAGGACTTCATTTGCTTTTGGAAAAAAAAATAAGAAAATTTTCATAAATACTAGTTAATTGTAACATATTTTGGCAAATAAATGCTGGAGATCATAGATGTATATTTGAGATTCTTTGTTACATCAGTTCTTTGGGTATTTTTCACTGATTCTGGATTCTAAAAACAAAGGAAGGAAAGGGTGTTTAGTGTTGCCAATGAATTAGTATTGAAAGTAAAAGAATAAGGATCTATCTTAAAAGACCAATTAGTATAGGAAAATACACTATCAGGAACAATCACCAGAAGTCCAGTATAAACACTTTTCTGAAAAGGTTAAAAAGATTTGCTTAGTACTTCCATTAGCAATAGATAGAAAAATATATTACATTTTACAACAGGTTTTAAATAAGCCAGAAAAAAATCACTGTATACTTTTTAGCATTAACAAAATGATGCAATTTTTTCTTAAATTGTAGATAGCTAGAAGTTATGAATTTAAGTAAATTGTTTTATGAAGTATTCAGCTTACCTATCTGGCCAATGTTTGCTTGTGTTCTCTATAAGCATCCTTAAATTGCAGGAAATAGAACAATTTTTTAAAAGATTGCCTTTGTTTAATTTAAAGCAGTCCATTTTCTCCCTACATGTCACAGGATTTTAATCTGATTTCTGAGTTTTTGAAACAAACATACTAACATATCAACCTACCTTATAAAATACAGTATCAGTTTCATGTTCATGAATTTTAAAACTATATACTTTAACAATACCGCCTGGAAGAGGACTCGGGCTCCATTTCAGCCATGCAAAGTCTGAAGTGTAGTTGATTAAAGTCAAATTTTGAGGAGGTGCTAAAGGCACTGCAGGAAAACACATTATAAAACTTACACTCATACAACTTTCAGCATCAAAAAGCACCATGATTCTAGTTTCTTGAAGTCACTAGTTAAGAAAGATGTATTAAATGATCATATTTTAATTTCAGAAACAAATATCATAAGTAATTATGTTTCTGTACTTGGAACAGGGTAATTCCAAAGAATCTTTAAACAGAACATGTAACTCTGAAGCTTGAAATATCAATTCTGAAGTTCTTTTAAACAAAAAGAAAAGGTTCAGCAAAGTAGATGAATAATCATAATGCTGTTACAAATAGACAAACATCCTTTCATTTTCCATGCCATTCCTTAAAAAGAGAGAGCAAGTGCTGTAACAGTGAAATTATTTGAAGAAATGTGGATTTCTGCTTACCTGACTCATCTGTGTAAAAGAAAAGAATACTGGAAGGACCGAGTCCTTTTATAGTTCTTGCTGCAGCAAAAAAACTATATAATGTAAATGGTGAAAGCTCTTCCAATATTACATAGTTATCAGAGGTAATGAAAGAATAATTTTCATTTGGTCCTTGTAAAATTAAATCATAACTTATTATCGCACCATTTGGCTTTACTGGGGGATCCCATGATAAGAGAACTGAGGTAGAGGAAAGGTTTTTAAAAGTGTTGATTATTGGCGAAGTTTCTGGGACTATAAAAGAAAAAAAGAATATTAAATGAAACAAAAGCGAATTAGCATTGAAAAGAAGAGGCTTCAATCAGAATGGGAATTAATTTTATCAGTAGATTATTTTAATTTGAACAAACAGAGCTTACTGTGTTTATTGAAAGGATAATTACTTGAGAACAAACAGAATCTATATAATTATAAAAAGTAATGTTTCAGGTAAGAAAGCAATATAAAAGAAAAGAACAACAGTCTGCTTAATAGGCAATAAAAGGGTCTAGCCTACCATCTTCTTCAGTTTTGATGTGTAGCTGGGCAGTATAGGTATCAGAGAATCCCTTTTCTGTTGATGGAGTGATTTTTAATATATAATCAGTGTATTTTTCCAGATTATCAAAATATATGCTTCTCTCATATGTAACTAGAGGTGGTCTCACGTAGCGAGGAGTCTGCTGTAAGCTCAGCGAAACATAGTAGAAGACCACACCGTTTGGTTGAGCCGGTGGGACCCAGCTTACATTTATTGCAGTTGAAGAAATAGACTCATAAGTCAGGTTTCCAACAAGCCCTTCAGGTACTATGATAGATAATGGGCAAAATAAAAAAATTATCAGTTACCCTAAATAAAATTTAAATTCACAAATTGAGTATGATTATTGAAATGGCATCTATTACATCATCAGCTCTTAACATCATTTAAATGCAGATATGGTAAACACCTATTATAAAATATCTTCCAAATAATGATTTTAAAAATAATTCAAAATAAACCCTTTCATCTTTAACATATGTGAGAATTATTTTATATAATATCCTATAGGCTTTTCTTTCCCACTACATAGAGACTGTGTGTGTGTATATATATGTATGCATGTATATGTATACTCAGATATTAAAATATTTTGATAATTTACATTATATAAACACTCCTTTTAGTTTCAGTTTTCTTTCTTATAAAGATTATCCTTATTATACATACAAGGAAACTGAGGCTCAGAACCATTAAGTGACTTCCCCAAGGTCATGTTGGTAGTTAGAAGAAGACAATACTAACAGTGTTTCCAATATCTAGTCTCAAATCTCTCTAGTCACCAGACTATCAACCCAAATTTTATAAGTAGAGAAATCACTTACAAAAGTTCTAATCCTCAGTTATTAGTAGTAACACTAGACTCTATTAATGTAAATTTGACATCCACCTGGAGCAGTGCACGGTAAGCGCTTTCTATGAATGGTACTATATTAAATATATCTGATAAAAATGTTATAGGTTGGCAAAAATCTTGGGAGAGATCTGCATTTAAGGAATGCCCAAAATGATACTGACCATGGATTGCACTAAACCATTTTTTGTTAAAGACTCTTCAAATACATATTTCCACATATTTATCATATCTTATTCTTTTGATCAACTTGTCAATGATTCAAAATATTGTTCCAACAACAAGGAAAACATGCATTCTCATGCTTAGAGTGTCTGTCAGTTTATGACCTTCAGATAATAAACATGATATTTCACTGTCAGCAGAAATTTAGGTCACTACCATTTCTCAATAAGAGACTAATCTTTTACGAAATAAACAAACAAGTGGACAATAGAAACAACTCCAAGAGAAATGGGCAATGATCTGCTTATTGTATTCCAAAAGCTCAAACCTAAAAATCATCAAGGGCTTCAGTCATTAGTTTTTTGAATACTCAGCACAAACAGGATTCTTTAGAAGCTGTGTACAAGGAAACTCTGGAGTTAAAAAAAGATAACCTGAAAATATTAGTCACAAACACAGTAAGAATTAAAGTGCTGCATAGAGTCCTACGTGGATTCAAAGTCTGAAAAGGAAACAAGTTGCTAGAAATTTTTTAAAAGTTGTTAAAGGAAATAGATAAATATATTAACTATTAAAAAAATTCATCCATATATGCAGAAGTATTTTTCATGCCATAACTAGCTGGCTGGCTGTGACATCTCTGAAAGCAATAAAAGCAACAGAATTTTTATGAACAGATAGTAGCAGTTTTCATGAATAGAAGAGGCTGCTAGTATTGCAAGTTTTATAACTCTATTAAATGCATTTTCAAACCCCTGTAATGAATAGTTAAGTGTGTCTAAATAAAATGTATATTTTACTACAAATACATACAAATAGAAAAGGCTTCTTAAATAATTATAAAATTTTAAATTAATCCTATTAAAGATTAGTAAATGCTTTTGGTTTACATACTGTCTTGATCTGTGTATACTTGAACTATGTCACTGCTTTTATTCCCATTTCCAACTGAAGTACTTGCTGTTAACCAAAATGTATAGTAGCTGAATATTGCCAGTTTATCTATTATTGCAGATATGGTCATATTGTCAAAGTCATTGGTTACTTCATGGAGTGTAAAATTCTGCAAAATAAACATATTGTTTTAACTGTTCAGAATGTGTTTTTTTAGTATGCATGAACATTTTTAATAAAAATATTATCCATGAATTGATTGTCTCATTATTTTAATATGTTCAATTTTTAGGAAAATCAACATAGAACATAATTATTTTATTGCAATAATTAAACTGGAAATATGTTTGTACTAAAAGAGGAATAGATGGGAGTGGTTTTTATTACAAAGCCAATACACGAAACAGCAAAGAGTAAAACTCCACGTGAAGAGTGAAAACTCCAAGCTAGCAATGAAGGTCAAGTGGCTAACTGCAATGCTACAACTGTGCTAAGCAGTGTCAATTTTCCTAATAAAGTATTCAAGCAGTTTTCAAAGCACTGGCTAATTTGAACAAGTTTGGGAATATTAGAAAACTTTTCTTTCCTCCCATTAATGATGAAAGAATTATGAAAGTGTTTACCTCTTCCAGTGAACCTAAATAGTTGCTATTATTTATCCTTTAGTGGGTCCTCTTTTTTCTACAATTATGGGGAGCAAGCGGAAGGCTGTTCTATGCACCCTCTGATGTGGAGAGTAAGAGAATGTTTTAAATCCTCTTGCCTGATTCCTAGTTATATTTGTACCAAGATACTTTCTGAATTATGAGGGAATTTATGCAATCATAATTCCTTTTCTTTCCCATCAAATTTTAAAAACAAAATAGAAGTCAAACAAATGAATTCCAAAATAAAGGAAAATAGATTTTAAAAAAGTGTAGGCAATTAGTATGTATAATTTTATAAAAATGTCGATCTATACAGAGTAATCTGAATTACTCCAAACCACATAAATGAAGCCTTTTGAGTTCTATAGCCCTGCATTCAAGTTCTGACAGTGTAATCCTGGATAAATCATCTAATCTCAAAGCTTCTCTTCCTCAACTGTAAAATGGAAATAATGATCTCTACTTCACAGGCAACTTTTGAGGATTAGATAACATGAAGCACATAAAGCAATTAATACCATGTCCAGCCCATAATAAAAAAAACAATAAATGGTAATTTGTTTAATTTAAATGAATAACATAGGATAAGCAATTTGATTACATTTATATTTAGCATGCTTCTGAAATTTATCAACAAATTAAATTCAGGAAATTTTTGTGTTTCTTTTGCTAGTATTTGGGGAAAACAGAGTGAGTGCAATAAAAGATTTACTTCAATTTTGTGGTGACTTACTAAGAACAGACAAGTTAAAGCAACATAATAGTTTCACACAAAATATGATCCATGAACTTTAATACCTTCCAATAGATCTGCTTTACACATGGAACAACTGGCTTATATAAAGCACCACTTAGAAGTATTACTGTAGCTTTTTGATGTAAATTTTAATTTTTGTTATAGAATTTATTGTGATTACCTATGACCTTGATGGCTAATAAGTAACACATTATTTGAATCACCCCAGAAATCCCTGCTGGGTGTTTGAATTTGTGTGCACAGACATGTAACGAATTTACAAAATTAGATCAATTATCCAGATGATTATTTTATTCATCTATTTGTTTTTGTACAAAATATCTTTTGGCCCAAATTAGCCAATTAAGGCCTTAGTCTTTATAAATACAGTCAGAAGGTATTTAGTAAAAGGTTTTCAAAAATGACTAATGAACCAGTATTCATTTAGTACTGTTTGTATATAAGACATTATGCCAGGCACATTGAGGAGATATGACATAAGCGGGTAAAAATAAAAATGTAGAAAAGTTAATATGGTATACAAAACGCAATGTGCAGCAACTGAAGGAAGAACAATGTGGATTTTCAAGTAGTAGCAAAAACATTAAATGCCCCGAGATAAGAAGAAAGAGGGATCACTTCACTACATACTCAAGTGCTCCAAAATTGTAACTATATACTGAAAACAATGTTGTTCTATTGCAATAATTTCTTTCAATTAAAATATTTATCGAGCATTAAACCTATGTATGATACAGTTCCATGGGACTTCAAGGGAGAGAAGACATATGTTACACAACCCTATTCTTCAAGGTGTTTGCAATGGCATAAGGAAGCTAAGACAAGCAGCAGATATCTGGAAAAGAGGCAGAATATGATATGCCATGAATAAGCTATTCTACAAAGTTCTGCAGGAAGAGGAAGGAAGAGAAGGAACAATAAAAATGCTATACAACTATTCTGCTATACTGGTATACAATTTTCATTTTGAGGATTTTTTTCTATTTTATCAATCCAAAATAGAAAATTAGGTAGTGAAGATATTGATGCTATTTTTAACATTAACTATAGGAATAAATTAAAGCATGAATGAACTTCAAGCAATATGAGACTATACTTCTGAAATGTTTTAACATCATTAGCCTGTGCCCTCTTGCAGCTGTCACACTTAAAAGCATTCTTAAGATTATTTAATAAAAGATAACATGTTCTAAGACAGATGAATTGCAAATAGGATCATATTACACAGCATAACTTTGAATAAGTAGGTTTAGAAGATCATGTTGAAATCATTCTTAGATGCTTATGTTTTATTATTTAAATGTGGACAAAGAGAACCAAAATCTAACCATATAAAGGCCATACCTAAATTGTACAGAGGTAAAACTATTGCTAAGATTTTGAACTACTGAAATAATTTTGCAATGTTTTTGTTAAACGTATGAAAGAAGAAAAATCTCCAATTTGAACGTCTTCTATTAATATAATAACATATTGTTAAGTTTATAAACAACATTTTGGTAAAAAATAAATTGCCTCACTAGTTCCCATTTCTCTTTCCCGAACAAAACAGGACAAAAAGAAAACGGCAAAAAACTGCTTGATGTACAGAATAAAAGAAAACTAGATCCTTCTTTTACTTTCTGCTCTTAAGGCATTTGTTAAAAAATCTTTATGGTTAATCACATTTATATTTCTATATTTACATGCCTTTTTAAAAGTAGTTCTCTTTTTGGCATGAAATTTTAAATCGCCGCATTTATACAACATTTAGAGGGCAGAATGTAAACACTAAATCGACCTCTGGACTTTGTTTTACTCTCTCCTGTGTTAGTCCTGAGACAGCTTGCAAAGTTCTGCTCCTACCCTATTCATTAGCCTACATTGCACTAGAGCTGTGCTAAAGACTTAGTCACAGAAGTTGTCAATCACAAGAACTAACTCCAGTGACTAAACTTGGATTCAGTCACAAATTGGATTAGGTAACTCAAAATTTCTAAGACTTATCTCTATTTTCCTTTTACTTAAAAGGATACAAAGAAATAAGAATTGCCTAAGTCACAATCCACATGCAGTCAATAATTTCTACCAGTAAGGTGTGCATTCTGGTGTGTAAATTGCAGTATTTCTTCTAAATTACTGTTTTTCAAATTATGTTCCAACTCTCCCCATCTTTGATTCAATCACAATCACTCCAATTTTACCCTTTTCATATGTTAGAGTTCTGTAAAACATTTAATATGGAGAAATATAATTTTGCTCAAAAATTATAGATATTTCTCTAAATTAAATGCATTTTAGCTATTATCATAGCCATCATCACTCACATCCCAGAAAATGCCCATCTGCAAACTGTGCAAGCCTCGAACCTTATATACCACAGATTGAACAACCACCTTCATAGTGGTCTTCATTATATCTAAGTAATAATAATAGCTATTATCATTATTATAACAGTAACAACCTTTCCTGCTAACTGAAATATTTTTTAAAATTGAAGAAAAACACATAATCACATCCAAACACTAAAACTATTTATAATGTATTCAAACAAAATGAGCCTTTTTTTTAAAGCTAATAACCAGGAGGAATGATCAACACTTTAGAGAACACTTCTTGGAGGAAGTAGAATTGAGGGCCATCTTTATATACAGAATTTAAAATAGATGGCAGCTTCATTGTTATTAATATAAACAAAGCTGAAATAGAAATGTATGTGTAGGGAGGGTGGTGGGGAGAAACAGAGAGAGAAAGATTAAAATATATCTGACATTTCTACATCACATATTTCTATGTCAATATGAGTTTCATAAAATACATCTGTGCATAATTAGCAATGTATGGTAAATGATTTCTTCTACCATGGCAACTCTGTGTTATCAACAAAACTAAAGGCCATAAATAAAGAATTAAAATAAAACTCAGGTCTTACCTGCATAAAAGTACCTGAAGTATTTTTGTAATAAACAGAATAATATTGTATAATCCCATTAGGTTTTGAAGGAGGTGTCCAAAAAAGAATTATTGATGAAGAACTGAGGTTTACATAATGAACATTTTTGGGAGGATCACTTGGTGCTATAAAACAAACAAAACAATTGAACAAAAAAACTGTACTTGTGGTTCCAAGGATGTCTGAAATGTCCTGAATTTTACCTATATTTATAAGTGGAAGTTATGATAATGGTTTTAAACTAGAAATTACATCCATTTAGACGTCAAAAATAAAGTACATGAGACTCATTGGGCTATCCTTTTAACACTTTGCCATAGTAATATTTAAGCAGAGGACAGATGGATTTCTTACTCACAACATAGTATTCCAGCTCTAAAACATACCCACTGCCCTGGATTTGAAAACATTATAACAAATTTCCAATATAGGATACATAACATGAAATTCTAATTTAACTTACAATTTTATTGAATAATAAAGGTCATAGGCAGAGAACTGATTTCATGTATTTTATGTTGTTTCAATTCACAAACACATAAAATGCTTACTATGTGTCAAGTAAGTTCTGTGTTGAGTGTATTTGCAAATATAAACTTATTTAACTCTCTTAAGGACCCAGTGAAGTAGATATGATATTGTGTCCACATATCAATGGGAAATTCAGGCACACAGAGATTAATTTTCCCAACATCACACAGCTAGAACGTGATCAAAATGAGATTTTGCATCCCACTTATTATGGATGTTAGGCTTAATACACATTTTGATATTAATACATTTTATAAGCAGAATATTCTTCTAAAATGCTTACATCCTTAATAACTCACCCCCCTCTGGTGTTCGGAAGTTAATGATACTGCTTCTTGTCTTCCCATCACCAAATCTGGTGCTAGCTGTTACATAGGCATTATATTCAACATTATAATCCAAATCTGATAATTCCAATGATGTTTCAGTTACATTAACAGTTTTTAACGATGATTTATCCCTGAGGGGGAAAAAAAGAATATTATCTGTACAATTAACTTTTAAATTAAAAGTTAACACACACTTTTTCAGCACACTTACATTAAAATAAACAGTATTAATATACAGAAATTTATTAATCCAGATCAACAGGATAAAGATGCCACCTATCCTGAAATATTGTTAACAGTAAATTTCAAAACACTTTAGTAAATTAATTCATTTTGCTTTCAACTATATTCAGTAACTCAATCGAGTATTAATAGGCAGTTTGTAATTAGAGTTTGCTTGGACCAATTTTAATAGATTTCCAGGAAAACTCTGTACTAAAGTAATTACAGTATTCCCTTTCATACCAATGTTTTGGATGTTCAAATATTTGTTCTTTTTAATGGTTGGCAAAATCTTATTTACATTATTACTTTATAAAACAAACTCATTTCTAATATGTCATACAAAAGTAACATTTACTCCAGACGAATAGGAAATAAATAAATAATATCTAAATAATAGTATCTAAAATAAGGGGACTGTGGGCTACCCCATACTTACTTAACAGAAATGAGATTGAAAATAATGTGTGTATATCATACAGGAAAAAAGAAAACAGAGCTCACATCTCTCATTCAATCGAAGTCTTAAAATTACTTACAACGTCACTCCAGAAAAGAAAACAAGTCAAGTAAATATTGACTCAAAATTCTCTACATAAGCACCAAACTCCCAGAAAGGGAAAAAAAAGTCTAAAGAACAAAATGTTGCTAAGCAATATAGCACTACTATATAAAATACAGCACTATCTTATTTCAATCATGTTAGTTCAGTTTCCATAGATTTGATTTTGGTATAGATTAGTATCTAAAACAAAATAATGAACATGTGGTGCTGAAAAATATGCACTTTTTAAAAAAATTCATATTTAAGAATGGCAGAATTAATTATTGAAGAATTTAGATAAGGGAATATGATTAATATCACAGACAAAGTATATGTCCTATGTAATCTCATATTTTTCTTCTTTAGACACACAAGGCACCCAAGAAGTAAATGGATATCCCCTCTGAATGGGAAATGCTCTTTCTTTGCCACTGAAATATTTGAAGCCTTGAATCATTAAAAGGAATAATAGACTTTAAGTGAATTAAGGGTATCCCCAATGAGATACATTTCAGCCATGGTTGTACTATTACAGAAGCACCAATTCACTCCAAATGTAAGTACTGCTATCTGAAAAGTAGTGAGAAAGCTTACCACAGTGAGAAGAATATGGATTCAGAGTTGGGATTGGAGACAGGTGGGATTAGCCAGGCTATTGAGCAATTTGAAACAGTTTCATTAGACATCCTCTTTCAGAAGCATTCAGGAGAGTTTCTTTGACTTCATTGAGACCACAGGAGAGGGGCTTTTAAAACTCTTACTGCTGTAGCTATTAGTCTCAGAAAAGATGCCTTGTCATAGAAACTTTACCCAATTCCATATTCCTGGTCACAGGTCACCGGAACACTACAGAACAGCTAATCCAACACAGCTCTCTAAAGTTATGAAAATAGCTAAAGTAATCATATTGCATTATATCTGTTTTTAAATATATTTTTGGAGAATATTTTTCAATGCTATCTGCCACCTTTGTATCACTATCTTCTTGCCTTTATCTTTATAGCAAAATCTATAAATCTATAATTATCTGCCTACTATAAGAAAAACCCAGATTATGTTCCATAGATAATACAGAATCAAGGCAATTACTTGGAAAATGCAGATCGAAAATAAATTCTTGTCAAGTGTTTAGATAGTTCAGTAAGAATAAAATAATCTTTATAAATTACCTTAATAAATTAATAATACACTTCAATTAGCATATATAGATTTAGTTTCTACATCTGGCAGATAGGCTAGTTTACTTCCAGAGACAAAAAAGTGCTAACAAAAATTATTTTAGATACTAAAGTTTTGTCTGTTTGGGATTGGTTTGTTTTTCCTTTGGAGTTTAGGACTGTGGCTCATGTTTTAATGAATAAAATAGAAAAATGTCTGAGCATAAACTTCAATTGAAACAATTCAAAATGTATCTTATGTATGTAAGAGATGGTTTGCTATAAAACTGAGAACCGAGAGGGAGGGAAAGGAGAGAGAAGTAAACTGTCACTAAGGATCTACCTTCATTTTCCTTGCTCTTAGTAGCTGTTGTCATATTGGAGATGGCACACATAAATCTCTAGGCTGAGGCATGAGTTCTTTGCTCTCCAGGAAGAGATCTAGTGAGCAATCCTGCAGACCAGAGGGTTCACTCTCTCTCATATTCAAGGAATCCAATTTTGATACTGCCATAAGGAGTCGTTATTCTTGGTTTTAGCTGATTTAGTTTTAAAATTTCTGTTGTGTTCTCATTAGCTTAAATATTATAATAGAATTACTATGTATTACATTACCATGTTTTATTTTCATTTATAAAAGCATATGCCCTCTTGTATCTTGTTTTTTTTCTTTTATCATGTTAATAACAATAATTTATTTATTTTTGTAGCTAAATAATTTGGATGTACCATAATTATTCAGCTATTCTTCTATGACTTAAGATTTAGGTTGTTTCTCGTTTTCATTTCTTTAGCTATTACTAAAAATGCAGTAGTTATCCCTAAAGAAATATCTTCTCATAATGGTATTTTAATTTCTGCTTGTTAAATTGTGTACTTGTTGAGTCAAATGGTTTGAATAATTTTTAAATTATTAATAATTACTGCTCCAAAATGATTACTATTCCAGATTTAAAATTATTATTATTTAAGGTCACACCAACATGTGAGAGTACCCATTTTGGTAAACTTTCATATTAGTTTGGATATTATTATTATCAATTTCTGCCAGTCCAATAGACCAAACATATTTAATTTTAGTTTGCACATACCTGACCCTGATTGAGATAGAATATCTTCTTACGTGTTTGTTTATTAGTCATTTGTGGTCCATTTTTTTTTGAATAACTTATTCATGAATTTTCTTTTCTATCTTTTACTTTAGTCTTTTAAACGGATGACATTATGTCTGAGTTAGGGAGGCACTGTTCTTTAGATAGTGTGCCAAACAAAGGTAGATACCTCCCCAACCCCCTTTGAATTTAGAGACGATATATATGAAATCAATATTCAACAAAATCCAACAATATTTACTTAGCATCTACTTTGTGTCAGGTATTATGGTAGGCATAAACATGAGTAAGATACAACCCTCAAAACAGAGTGATAAAGCAGTAATTAATCATAAAACATTTTATTAAATAACAATGTGATTTCCTTAAGGACAATGACAATAACCTTTTTGCCACAGTAGCTAAAAGCAAAGGAAAAATAGAAAGCGATGAACAAATAAATTAGTTGTGACCAAAGTATAGAAAAGGAGAACAAAGGCATAGTCCCCAAAGATGCAGGACATTTCGTTCACTGGAAAGCTAGTTCGTAAAGTTTTAGAGTAGAATAGGGACTCAACTAAGGTGGGGTTAGGAAGAGAGGAGTCCTGCCTGACACAGCTGGCCTAACTCTTACGTATCCAAAGTCATAGACTGTGTGGAAACGGAAGGAACAGAAATGTTACTGTAATAAATGTTACTTACTATCTAAAATAGATAACTTTGCAACATCAGCCAAACCTCCCAACCAGTGAATATTTTCAAATTGAGAGAAAACTTGAGGGAAGTCCTTGGTGAAATAATTTTACTGATTTAATCCTAAACCTATTAGCACATTTTTAAAGGTTTTTTTTTTTTTTCAGTTTGGGAAATCAAAAGAATACAAATTACTTTGGAATTATTCTGAATAAATACAAGATGTAGTTTTTCTGTCTTTACTCATGACTCACACCAAGAAAAAGTCTTGGGTTGGCATGAATATAGTCGTTAAGATGAAGTTATTTCCTAATTAATTGATTTTTTTCCAAAACACTGACCACATTTTGATATCTAGGGTATAAAGGAAATTCTAGAGCCTAAGAGCAGTTTCTTTGCTTTGCCAATTTCTTTTTATTTTTATTATTTGTATAAATTTATGGGGTACAAGTATAATTATGTAACGTATAGACTGCGCAGTTGTGAAGTCAGAGATTTTAGGATATCCATTACTCGAACAACGTACATGTACCCATTAAGTAATTTCTCATCATCTACCCCCTCTCCACGCCCTCACCCTTCCGAGTCTCCATTGTCTATTATTCCACACTTTATTTCCATGTGTACACATTATTGAGCTCCCACTTATGAAAATATGTGATATGTGCCTTTCTGTGTCTGACTTGTTTCACTTACAATGATGGCCCCCAGCTGGCTGAAATAGTATCCCACTGTGTATACACACTACATTTTTTTTTGTCCAATCATCTGTTGATGGATGCTTACGGTGATTTCGTATCTTTGCTGTTATGAACATAGCTATGATAAACATATAGTGCAGATATCTTTTTGATAAAATGATTTCTTTTCCTTTGGATAGATATCCAGTAATGGGATTGTTAGATCTAATAACAGTTCTATTTTTAGTCCTTTGATCAATCTCCAAACTGTTTTCCACAGAAGTTATACTAATTTGCATTCACAACAAAAGGGTATGAGCTCCCTTTTCTCTGCATCCTCGAGGACAACATCTGTTATTTTTTGACTTTTTAATAATAGCCATGCTGGCTGGGGTAAGATAATATCTCATTGTGGTTTTAATTTACATTTCTAATTTCCTTATCTCTTATAGCATCAAGTATATGCTAAAGCAACAATTACCTATGAAGGAATCTTGAATACCAAAACCACATGGGAAGACTTACATTTCCCCATATCCCTAAATGTAAGTATGCATGGTTTTCTAGATAAGGTTTGAGACTCTTCAAAAGGTCATGATCTTAATTCCAATCTTCATCATTTGATGTTTTGTTTCATGTGGGTAATCTACCCTGATGATACATCCAACCCTGTTTGTTTCTACAGATATATTTTCAAAACTTGAATCTGCTATCATCTAAACATTCTAGATTAATCCTTCCACTCGCTCAATACCATTCACCAAAATAAAGAATATCAACATTCCTTTACTTGACTTTTTATCAAATGATTTTCTTCCTCATATGAATCAGTGATGTTCACTAATTTTTCCACTGTATAAGGAAACTGCTCTTCCATGTTGTACTGTACTCTAGAATAATCATTCTGCACCATTTGAGAGTATCAATAGGTATTAAACAACCCCAAACTAGAAAGGCACAAATATTGGCACATTCCTAAAGCTGTTTTAGAATCTCATAGACAGTCTGAGTCACAGTAGGATATTCATTTGTTGTCATGGTTTTTATTGTCATCATTTGGTTGGCTGATTAATTTAGTTTGATTTGGTTTGGCTTTATTTTGTTTGTTTGCCATTAGCTGGAAAGATACATTTATAAGATTAGAGGGAAAAGACACTAAAGAGAAGGAGGTTGAAGCTGAGGAAGCATACATTTATAAACCATAGTTCTGGAGCAGTCACAAGGAATTAGAATCCAGAAAACAGTTGGAGGGATTACATTTGCGCTGAGAGATAGAGATTTCATCTCCTGAGAATGGTTGCAAAGGTTAAGGATATTAAATGAGTTGATAGTTTCTGGAAGCATGAAGTTATTGCAGTCAAATTTTTGAGATTGTCACCTCAATTTTAGTGTAGAATGGGAGCTGAGTTTATCTGCTATAAATGAGCTGAATGAGATTTAGTAGAGAGACATGAGGTGAGAGAAGATGGTTTGAGATAATTTCTAAGGACAACAGGGGAGGAAACTTATCAAAATAAGTAAAATGACTGCCTCAGGGTGCTCAAAGTTCACTGAGGTTAGAAAAAGCAGGACTTTTAAATGTATTCTTTCTTTCTTTCCTTACTTCAACAAATATTTTTTTGAGAGCATACAATATATCAGTTACTGTATGTGGCGAGGGGAATATAAGATGAAAAAGACACAGCCTCTGGCTTCAAGGAGTTTACAGCCATATGATTAAAGGCTATCATCCCATTAGGGCTCAAGAGTCTGAGCAAATACTTCAGAAAATGGGTTACTGGATTAATACAGAGTTACTAACTACTTACTTCTCTCCTTTAAAGCTTATAGGATACTCAGATTTTCTATTTTCTATTACAACGTTTATAAGCTAATCTTACTAGGAATCTGAGATTTCATCCACGTTTTAAAATTTATTGTCATTAAGTTGTTTAAAATATCCTATTATCTTTTCATTTTTAAGTATCTATAGTTATGCCATCACATAGCTATACTCCCGTTGTTTTTGTAGCATCCAAATTATTTAGGGAGACAGCAACTGAGTGAGCCAATTCAGTTACAAATTAACTTCTTAAATATAGAGCCACAAACACATGCATACACATACATACAGACACACACACACACACACAGAGAGAGAGAGAGAGACAGAGAGAGAGAATTTGAGTCTCAGTATTATATGGGATTTTATAATTTTATTTAAACCATGCACCCAAAGATGCATGATCACACTCCTGGAGAAAACACTCCCCATTACGCTTGCAATAAAATTCAAACTCCTTATTCTGGCCTCAAGATTCTATGTATCTGAGCTGCTTTATTTCCACTTTATCTTCTCCTGCTTGTCTCCTGTGTCATTATACTCACGACATAAGGACCATCTCACTGTTGACCACACCAACCTTCTTGCTGCTAACCACACCTGGTAAAATTATTTGAGCTCCCACATCCAGCTAGTATACTCCTGTACATTTCAGCTACATGTGTCAATAAATCCCATTTTTGCTTGAACCAATTTAGGTTGGGTCCAGTACTTGAAACTAAAAGAATCTTGACTATTATTAATCTTAACCTATTCCCATTTTTTCCATAGTCCTTCATATGCCTTGATCCTGAGTATTTCCACCATCCTCATCACTTCTCCATGAACAAGCTCTACTCTGTACATATACTACTTAAACCATATTAACCAATAATCCAACTGATTTGACACATGAATGTAATTATCTTTCTCTCATAATACATACACTCCATCAATGAATGCAGACCAATATCAAGCCAGTGAGTGTTTTTAGTAGAAATATCCCTTATGAGTTAAATGCAATAAGCTTAATTTTGTTATAATTCCATAAGTCTTTTTCACATATACTATTATCAAAATAAGACTTCCCTAATCCTATAGATACACTGTTTAGTTTTTAGAACAAAAGCCAATTATAACACTTATTCTTACTGGTTCAGGAAAAGCATAATTTGGGAGTAAGGCAGATCTGGGTATGAATTCTGACTCTGTCATCTTTAGCTCTGTAACCTTCAGCAAGTCTTTAACCTTATGAAGACTCAGTTTTCACAACTATAAAATGGGGATAATGTTATTTTCTTCAGAGTATTTTTTGCAAACAAATAAATAAGAATAAATATGAAAATATATGCAAGAAACATTTGTCCCCACATGGTAACTACTATACTAAATCCTCTTGAGCCCTTTTCTTCAGCTTTCTGAGACATTTTGTTCTCAAGTCTATAATGCAAAGAAATCATAATCTCTTCCAGCTTTGTGCATTTAAAAAAAAAAACATGATGAGCAGATCCTCTGAATCAAGGGTTAATAACTCAAGATCTAGACAGGTAAAATAAATGACTAAAACGTTTGGTTTAAAACAGGGTGTGGTGGGAACCGTGGTAAACCACAGAGCAAATGCTCCAAATAACACAGCCACTATTCAACTCCCCTGAATTTTGCCAGGGGAAATAGGGAAACAGTGTTCTGATTTTTGTAAGAAGCAAAGGAACCTGCAGTTTTAGTAGATACCTACTCATTAAATGCTATCAATTCAGAGTTTCTGAGCCATTTGCAGGTCCAGCAAAGCATGTGTGGCCCATGGGTAGCCTGTTTGTAACCTTGGCATCCGAGTTTCAGAATGACTCACAAAAATGACTAGCAGGAAAGAGCTGAGACAGAACTTTGATCATCCCATGAGAAACCGCATGTTAAACTCTAAAGAGCACCCTTGTACTCATCTATTCCATCTTTCTATATTTGTTTCTCTCATCTTCCCAACCTAGCCTCAATACTCTATTTCTATAATCCACTTGTCAACCTCCCGACAGTCATTCATGTTGCCTCCAATCCTTCATATACCACCTCCGCTGAGATGATGTCCTGGGTCATTAATCTATCTTTACCACCTTCACTCCCAAAAGGAGACGAATGCAGGAAATCTGAAATGGCCCCCTTCCATTTTGATTATCAATCTATATTGTATGCTCTAACTATTAGGTCATTTTTAATGGGGTGAAAAGCTTTTGGAAGCCTGGAAAAAACAGGACTAGGCATACAATTTTTGGCACACAGAAGGGCATTTACAAAGGCAAGCTTTTATGTTACTGAGGAAATTATTTGACCAGTGACATTTAATAAAGAACTACAGTAGAATTGTTTTGACTTTCTAATATATTTCTCAGAAAGTATTTTTAATTATTTCACATGGATATACTGCATCTCCAATAAGTCTCCAATCATTTTAACGTTCTGTATATTTAGTATCTTCCTACAGAGTTTAAATATTTGTCAGACTGTTTCAGAATTACTTCTCATAATTACTGCTAAGAAAACTGAGAAACATTTAAAAGTCAAGATTCGTATATAAGCTAGAATTTTCAGCATCAATTTTTGTCCACATCTTTTAGCTACATGTTACAGGGAATATAAGTATCTCCTTTATAAATAAAGAAGAAAATTACTGTTAAATTTTACTGATGCATATAGAGGCAAAATCACTAAACAAATTCAAGTTGAATTCAATATAGTAAATAAATAAGCTTTATATCAGTCGACTAAAATGCCAGGCCTCAATTCAAAATGTATTAAAAGAATGAAAATAAATGAATAATAAAAATCCATTTATTTAATCATGGTTGCCCTAGAAATGCAAGGATTGTATATCATTTTAAAACATATGTATATAATTTATCAATATAACCAAGGGGAAAAATGTTACTTTATTATCTTGATAGATGATAAAAGTTATTTCACACAGTGAATTTCAAAAGGAAAAATTATTTTAAAATGCAATGGATTAAAACAGATTTCTGAACACAGCATCTACAAACCAAATGTGACTCACACAGTAATGGATATAAAATGATGACACATTAACCCTCATGAACTATTTTGTGAAGAAATATTCATGACAAAGAGAGAAGTCACCCAGTATAACAAGTATAATAGGCAACTTGCATTTTGAAGACACACTGAAAAAAGCAAAATATCCAAAAAAAAAGAAAGTTTTTATAAGAATTTGGTAATTATTGGAACTGAAATAATGGCAAATGAGAATTATGAGAGAAATGTGAGCCCCTAAACAGGAATCCTGCTAATAATGTTAGCTACTATTTATTCAGTGTTTTAAGGAAACCACAGATAATTCAGAGACAGAGCCAAGATTTAAACTCATGTGTCACTGACTCAAAACCCATGTGCATTTTGGTGTGATACCTCCCTCCTATCACCATAAAAAAACTGATTATAGTAAAAGCCCCCAAAATGATTAGTTATCACTAAAAAAAGGACCCACAGTTATGACCATTCCCTTAGCTACACTTGCTATACCTTATAGAGCAATTCCAACCAAGTATCTTAGTAAGCTTTAGTAAGCTTCCAACAAGTATCATAGTAAGAAGATGATAAAAATTTTAAAATATCTGTGTATATTTCATTATCATTTATATATATGTAAATTATATATATGTTTCAATGTATTATAGTATTCTTAAACAGTTTAAAGTGTTTTTCCTTTTTTTGGTTCTTTCTTCAAGTGATCTTACCCTATTCCACTGAAATATCCATTATGTACAAAAGCATCACTATTCTTATTGCAGAAATGCAAAGAGAAAAAATTAATATTAAGTTTTTAACACTTAAAATATACTTTTTATTCGCCCATTCTGCAAATATTAAGTTTCAATTATGTACCAGGTAATATTTTATTCTAAATACAGCAATGAACAAAGTAGATCTTGTAGGAGATAGAATGCATCTATGTGTATGTGTGTATGCGTGTGTGTGTGTGTCTGTGTAAGATAAAGCCAAGTGTTTTCTACAGTCTATTTACACATCAAGAGTTAATCCTGGATGACCTGAGACCACAGAGTTTTATAATTAAGTCATGGTGTAGAAAGTAAGGAGTAGATGGATCAAGGAAATTTCCATCAGTCGAAAATAAGAAAAAAACTTTACAAAGAAAAAGTGAGAGAAAGAAACAGGAAAAAAAATCAGACAGGAGTGTCCAAAGATCTTAGAGTGAAGGTGGAGTGGTGAAAACACCCAGCTAAATTTGAGAGGGAAATTCCAGTATAAAGAGGACTTGCTCTTTCTTCTCAGGATGAAGAGAAAAATGACAAGCCCCTCAGAAAATCAGTATGTGTCCAGTATGGTACTATGTCCAGAAAGTTCTAAGGCCTTCTCTAGCAGACCATCCAGAGCTAGAGAAGGGTGTGGAAGTAACCTTCCCAAATCTCACACAAGGCAAATTGGTGCAGAGAAATTAACTGAGAGTATCTAGTTACCTGAGGTTCAAGACAGTAATGCTAAGCTCACCAGGGTGCTAGATTAAACTTTGAGAATGGACAAAGGCCAAAACAGAAAATAACAACTTTGAAATTAGATGTTATAACCACAAGTTTGGTGCCAGAATGATTCTAAAAAAATACAGGTGAGATGAGTCACCGTATCACAGAGTTTAGATTGCCTCATCCCACTTTCACTGAGCTCCCCTCATACCTATACTCCATCTTGGGAAGTGGGATAAATAAGAAATACCTTTGAAATATGATAGAAAAAGCACAATTAAGGAGTTGAACTTCAAATTGATTGAACATTTACCCCAAAGAGATTGAATTAAACCCAGAGGGAATGAGAAATGAATGAGTGACCTCAAATCAGTGCCATCACAACCTCTACCGTCATTGCAAAAAGCACAAAGACCCAGTTACAGAAAATAAAACGTCATGTTTTACAGGAGATCTGAATTGTATCATATAAAAATCCAGCATTGCTATATTCTTAAGAGTTAGTGTAATATGTATAAGTTCCTTTACTTATTCCCAATGAATCATGCTACTTTTATACATTTCAGAATTAAAAGGAGACAACTAGAATTAGAGCTAAGTTCCTAGAGTAGGTGGCTCCTATTGCCCATAACAGTTCATACCCAGAAACAGAAAAACCAGGTCAACAGCATTGTTTAAAATGCTACCTGTGTGTGTTTCTGTCTAGGTGTGCTGCACATTATGCTGAAAACACCACGAGGCCCTAGGACGGGAAGCATGATCGCTCTATAGGGGAACAACATTGTTCTCTCAATGTGGGGCTGAAAACCTCAGCCAGAAAAATCTTGATTCTCACTTTATTAACCTTCACTTACATTTTTTTCTAACTTAATAAATGGCATCAAAAATCTAGGAGTAATCACCCTTGATTCAAAAGTCAAGTCATCCTTGATTCATCTCTGTTTCTTACCCCATAGCCAATTTATCGCCATGTCCTGCTAGCACTTCTTCCCGAATGTGGTTCAAAGCTGCCCACTTCTCTCCTCCATTGCACTATCATCTCTTGACCAGACTGCTGAAATAGACGCCTACCTGGTATCCCTGCTAACACTTTTGTCCCCTACAATTCATTCTCTGTAAAGAATTCAAAGTGCTTGAAATTCTCTGGTTAACTTCCATTAGAGTTCAAATGAAAACCAAATCCTGATCGTGGCTTGACTCCTAAATTTTATCTATCTCCTGCCCCCCTATTACTCTCCTTTGGTTCTCTCATCTCTAGCAACACTTACCTCCTCTCTGCTCATAAAAATGATAAGTTTTGTTTCCCCACAGACACTGTACAGTTGATCTTCCCTCGTCCTGGAAAGTTCTGCCCTGCAGATCTTTACAAGAAGCCAGAGCCAGAAAGAGAATTTCCTGGAGCATCTCATCAAAAGCAGGCCTCTTTCCTCATTTCTTTGCTTATAGGTATATAATCCAGTTATCTCTTTAGAATGTGAGCTCCATGAGGGCAAGGGTCTTATGTGTATCTTGTTCACAGGTATATAGGTTCTCTAACAGTATTGTTGAATGAATGAATGAATGGACAGGGCAATGGAGGCAAATGGTTACCTTCTTCCCACTACTTCTTTTTCACTAACATCTCTCACGACACTCCCAATTTCATCATGCCTATATACAGAATGACTAGGAATCAGGCAATGAAGAACACGAGAAAGTGTAGTCCTAAAGAGCAGCATGTGAAGGGTTTAAGGAGGAATTGCGGAAGGAAAAATCTTATTTAGGAAATAGAATAAGAGTAGACTTCTTTACAATATCATGGCCTCTCACTCAATGCTGGCCCTTCCAAGTCAGAAATACAAGAGTAAGGAAATGCCTATGTTTTATAGAGTGTAAATTGTATTTTCTGAATTGAAATATTTAAAATCCACTAGGAAATCTGTTACGTAACTGGTGAATCCTCTTAAGAGGATTTATATTAAATCAAAGTAAGGATGTCAATGTTTTTATGAAGCCGTATGGCCGTGTTGTTAATGACATGAGATGCACTATAGGATTCTGTCTTTTTCACAATTGAAGAATAAATAGGTAATCAGAGTAAAGGTGATCAGAAAAAATGAATAAATACACTGCTTACATTTCAATGGAAAATTTAGCTTAAATAACATATTTCCAAAAAAAAAGTTTCTTTTAGTTAAATTTTACTTAAAATTATTCTGCTCGAGGAAACAAAAAGATAGTGTAGATGAGAATATTTGTGTAAAACTTTAGAAGAGTTTAAAATCATATGCTTGAATACATATAAAATTGATCAATGATTTTTAAGAGTAGAAATTTAGTATAATTATGCTAAACACATAATTGTTTTTGCTCTAATTGCAAAATTATATTATTTGACTATGCTTGAATCACTACATATGGGAAAAACTCGTTTCTTGATAAAAACATATTAACTAGCCTATTAATAATCATGTTCTTAATGTAGCATAACATTCTGAAATAAAACTACATTCCTATTATGTTACAGATTAATATTTGTTCTCAGAACTATTTCCAAAAAAAAAAAAAAATTCTTACCAGACATAAACTGTGTAATAAAGGATAATTCCATTTGGCTCCAGGGGTGGTTGCCATGACAACTTCACAGTGACACCAGACAACTGTTTTACAGAGAAGTCTTGAGGAGGAGAATCAGGAGCTGAAATGTTAGGGTATAGAAAAATGCATTTTATTAAATACATATAAGAAAAGGTTAAAATGAAAATGTACGAATTTTTTTATCATAAACTTTCTAGTAAAGTAATCAGGTCCAGTGCTTTTCTCCATGGGCACAAGAGACTGATTGTTTACTTTCAAAATGAGATGATAAAAGAAGATTTTGCATGGTGGTGTTAGAACATCTGTTTCTGTGATTCAATGGAAAAAAATATTTCATGAGAAAATAGAACAAGGGGTATGTCACAGTGACTCACCTACTGTTCAAGTACATATTGGTAAATTGCTATCCTCTAATAAAAATAAAAACTTATTGGGGTGAGTAAGTAGACAGTAAAAGAGCTCCCCAGGCAATAAAAAGACGTGGGAAAAAAATCACACATCCAAGAAGTGGGAAAGTGATAAGCATAACATTAGGAGAGCAGTTAAAATGACTGACCTCACAAATGAAAACTACATTCCTCAGTTTCAGTTGTGTCATTAAACTGTAAAGTAATATCAAAATCTGCTCACTGAGTCTTCAAAATTGAATGTTTTACAAAGGAGACACCAATGTAGCACATAGACAAGAAAATAGTTTAGAATCTACTTGTCATTCTGCTATAATAGTGTAAGAATACAAATACTTTAGCTATTCTGCATTGAATAAACATTTTAAAAAACTACTGAAAACTAGTTAGCCACGTTTATATTTCCATTTAGATAAAATATTTAGAATGGCATGTCTCAGCTGCTGTATAACAATACAGTAATGTCTTAGAATATTGAAATATAACTTTTTGCATATAAGAAGTATAACAGTAAAATTTGGTTCATTATTATAGTTATGCATGGAAAGTGGACTTAGGTAGCTAATAGAAATTCTGAGAATTTGTTTAGATCTTTAAAGAATGTTAATTTATATATATTTCATGTATAGGTCAATATTTCCAATAATGTGGAGAAAATGAATTATTTAAATTTCTTTTTGATTCTCTGAATAATCTCAGCCATAGTTGTATATATACTCATGTATGTGTGTTTTCATTATTTTAGTAACAATAATTTTCCCCCAAACATTTATTGAGCAGAGAAAGGTTTATGAGACAAGTTCTAAGGAATAATGGTGACAGTTGTATTTGGTATTTTCACTGGTACTACAATAAAAATGCTATCAAATATTGATTACCACAAGAATCCATGTATCATTTAGAGATGCCTATTTTCCAATATATGAATTACCTCTGAAAATGCTTTCATTTTTCAAAGCAAAACCTATAAATATTTTCCTAACATCTTTGTAAAATCTAAGTTTTGTTTATTGTTAAAAAACAGATTTTGATCAAAAATAACACCGATTTAGAAACTGACATGTTGCAACTAAGCATTTCTATTCTGTTCTATAATATGCTTTAAGATGCTTGGTAGAGTATCAGATAATTCTTGGTATTTTTATAAGTTAATCTTCAATATATCTTTGAGTACTTTCTTTTTAATGTAAAAGGTTTTATTGCTAAATAAATGTAATTAACATGTCCACCTAGAGTAACTTAGGTTTCTCTTTTGTCCTGGTGAATAATTTGGGGGAACATCTACACCAATAAGTAAAATGAAAAAAATTCTTTGTCTGTACATTTGTCAAAATTGAGATCTCATCTACAAAACTGCAAGCTCCATGAAGGCAAGGAGCTTCCAATCCCAATAAAGCAAACTCTCTCAGGCTTTTATCCATTCTTAATTTGCCATAATTTTTCAAAAAATTTTCAAAACAAGATCTTGTTTTTCACCTTGTTCCTTAGTAATTATGTGATTTGGCCAAGAACTTAGATAGAAGTTTACCTTGAAATGCTGCATTTTTAACAGTCCAAGTAATTCAGATGCATAACACACTTTGGAACTCTTGACTTGAGTGGTAAAAGCTCTGCCTTCTCAAAATGTATGTTCATTACTGGTCTGACTCCTTTATATAAGGTCTCAAATTCTCACCATGAGAACTATTTGATTAGATTATAAATAAAGAAGTAGGTGCCATTTCCAGAACGGCATTGTTAAAATGATTTAACACATCTTGTCTTAGAAATTAAAGATAAAAAGGAAAGCTAACTCTTTCCTAAACTTTAACCATTGATCCATTGGGAAAAACATTTATTCATTCTCACTTTGAGAGCAAGGAGAATCTAGCTATGAAAAAATGAAAATTCAGACAGGTCAGTTTGATGGAGAAGCAAGCATATTAAGTAGAGGCAATATCTAGGGAAGACTAACCCATGGAGGCATCACATTTAAAACCTGGGGCAACTCAGAGCACCCTACCAGGTTGCTTTGGTGAAATTTTTTGGTGGAAGTGAAAATGGAGAGACCAGTGAAGGGAGAAGAAGGCTCCAAAGACTTTATTATTTTGAATTTAAGGAGAGTCAGTGCAGAGAAAAGCCTTCCTTCCTCATCATTTCTAATGTACATTCTGCCCTGGTGAATGATTCTAGACTCTGAACACCACAGTACACAGCCTAGATTGAAGATGGGGAAACTTGAAAGAGAAGAGAAAAAAAGATACTTCACAAACTTTTATGATACTTCCAGGCCCACTCCTCATGACAGTAGGAATTCCTTTTACATAAAAAAAAAGTCTCAAAATATACAATGTATAAAACATAAAATTCAAATCCTAATCCCAAATATATCCCTCAAAAGTCATTTTCTTAGCATAATATGTGCCTACAACTCGGTAAGGTACCAATGTAAAGTGGTCTCATTAGTAAAGTTGATTAGGAAAAGGTATATTTATTCAATATGAAAACTATTAACATTGGGGAATAGCATCTTGGCTAATTATGTAGAGAAACCTGGATGATAGCCTAAATTCATTAATAAACTAAACATAATACTATAAAAAAAGTTGAAAGTTGACATAAACAGAATATACTCCGAAACTTATATAAATGTCTGTTCTTACGAAGGTAAAAGTTGAAAAACACAGTTGACTGACATACATCAGTTAATGTTCTAACCACTCAAGCCAAAGTTTAGCCTTAAAAATTCCCATAGAAAAATATTACTGGTTTTTTTTTTACAGAGTACTGATGACTTCAGAAATGTGAAAAGCATTTTTATACTTGCTTTTATTGAATGTAAATATGATGTTGCTAGCTTTTTTTTATACCATGACAATGAAATCACTATATAATGTTGGCAGGAGACACAGGTGATACTCAAGGCCAGGGGAATTTTTACATTAGGTTGTAGTCTATACACAAGTATCTTGAAATGTTATGGAATCAAAGTTTGTCAATATCCACTACTATGTTTACCGTCTTCCTCAGTCAGTACACGCATGGGTGCACTCCGAACTCCTTCACCTTTCAACGTACTAGCAGACACTTCCATCAGATATTGAGTATATTTCTTTAGTCCTAAATAAAAATAAAATAGGTAAGTTGACACTAAAAAAATCATTTAATAGCATGCAAAAGATAAGCCATAAAATGGCTTTCAACTCAACAGTCTTCCAACAATAAAAGCTAATGAAAATGTAGTTCTTTGGCAACAGTAGCTCCTATTATGAAGACAAAATGATATAGGATAATGTGGAAAAGGATTGACTCCGAGTACTCTTTTGTGTGACCTTTTTGGCTTATTTAGCCAAAAAGATGTAATTGTCACACCATTTATGAAAATAATTGCACTTAAACCATTTATAACATATAAAGCTAGTATTTTATAGCTACACTGTCAATATGAATATATATGCCCACTATTAGATTCGTTCTTTTACCTTTAATGTTTTGGGTTAAAGAGGTTGTATTTATAGTTCTTTCCTCATTTCCATTACTTCTCTTGAGGTAAATTGTATATGTTTGTATGATTCCATTGGGACTACTTGGGGGAAGGAATGATAGTTCAATCTCTCCAGAAGAAATATTTTTGTAAGTAATATTTTCTGGTGCACTATCAGGCACTGGAAAAAACAAAAATATAAATGCATAAAGCAATTCCATCCTGAAATCTATTCTGCTGAAATTCTCACACAAGTGTACTAGATTATTTATATGTGAACATTTCCTGGAGTGTGATTATAATAAGCGTCCTTAATAGAGTAGGGTATAGATAAATTATGCCACTTACAAACATATAAGAAAATATTTCATTCAAAAGAAAATCCATATTATGATTCTATAGAATAACACTTATAGGATGATATATTTATTGAAAGACTTAATACCATAAGAAGCTATCTTGCATTGCAGAATATGTAGCTGCAAGAAAGAGAATTAAAAACACTTAAAAATTGACCCTTTCTTTCATTAATGATAATATAAAAAAGTTCAAAAGGTTAATTTTGGTTGTCAACAAGGTCTGTGACAAGTCAAGGAGCCCCTCCCAGATAGGAGGTTGCATAGTATGACCTGTCAGCAAAATTGTCTCCTAAGGATACAGGATATCATTAAATAAAACACTAATATTCTGTATCTAATAGCATTCTTGTATTGAATATAATGTTCATAAAATGGTTATGTAGATTCAAGCACAAAAATGTGGGATTTCAACTCAGGCAAAATATTGGAACAGATACCCTAAACTGAATGAATATCTTACTTAAAATAATTAAAACTCTGTAAAACATTAAAACAAATTTTCTTTAAGAAATTGTGTACAGCTGACAAGAAAGTTAGAAATCAGTGGTGACCAGCCATAAAAAGCCCACAAAAAACAAACAAACAGTATCTACGTACAACCAACACTATGTATGTACTCTATGGACTACTTTGACAGAGTAGATTTTTGAATGTAACAAGATAAGTCAACTTGAGTGGTAATCTATTTTGGGAAATCAGTTCACTACAAAGTGTGACTGTAAACATTGTACTGTAAATGCTTTGTAGTTTTTCCCCAATTAAAAAAAAAAAAAGAATAAAGTTGAAAAAGGTAACAAAAAGAGCACTTTTACAGTGGAAAAATCTGATAAACTCTACCATGACTACTTGTTTGAGGTTAATATCAACAGTGATAAGTCATGTTGATGCTATGTAACCTTGCTATCATGTGATGAAAATAGCATTTTACCCCTTTGGTTTACCTCCAAAAAACATAACCCCAGTCTAATCATGAGAAAAACAAGAGACACATCACAGTTGAGGGACATTTAAAAAATAACTGACCAGGACTCCTCAAAACACTCAAAGTCATCAAAAAGAAGAAACTGTCACAGTCAAGAGGATCTGAAAGAGACATGACTAATAAATATAATGTAGTATCTAAAATAGAAAAAGAAAATTAGGTTTAAAAAGCAATAAAAAATAAAGTTAGGACTTTAGTTATTAAGAATGTATCAATATTGGTTTATTAATTGTAATTAAATGTACCACACTAATGTCCAATGTTAATAGGAAAAACTGTGCAGCGTATATGAGAACTCTCTTCATAGTTTTTCTGTCAATCTAAAATAGCCCTAAAATGTTTATTTAAAAAAACAAGAAGTGATTTCTATCTTTAAGAATCTAGCAGGACTTCTGCTCAGCTAAGGAAATATTCAACAGAGCAAATAGACAACCTACAGAACAGGAGATAATATTTGCAAATAACCCACCAGATAAAGGGCTAATATCCATAATCTACCAAAATTCAAACAAATCAGCAAGAAAAAAAATAATAATCCCATGAAAAAGCAGGCAAAAGATACGATCAGAAGTTTTTCAAAAGAAGATAAGTAGCCAACAAACATATGAAAAAAAGCTCAACATCACTAATCATCAGGAAAATGCAAATGAAAACCACAATGAGATATCACCTTACTCCTCTTAGAATGGTTTTTATTAAGAAGTCCAAAACCAGCAGATGGTGGCATGGATGCAGAGAGAAAGGAACGCTTATACACTGTTGGTGGGACTGCAAATTAGTGCAACCCCTATGGAAAACAGTACGGAGATTTCTCAAAGAACTAAAAGTAGACCTACCATTCAATCCAGCAATCCCACTACTGGGTATCTACCCAAAGGAAAAGAAGTCATTTTATCAAAAAGACACCTGCACTCAAATGTTTATTGCAGCACAATTCACAATTACAAAGATGTGGAATGAATCCAAGTGCCCATCAATTCATGAATGGATTAACAAAACGTGGTATATGTATACCATGGAGTACTTACTACTTAGCCATTAAAAGATGATTTAATGCCTTTTGCAGACATACGGAAGGGATGGGAAACCATCATGCTAAGCAAAGCACCTCAAGAATGGAAAAATAGACACCATATGTACTCTCTAATAAATTGGAACTAACCGACGGGCACACAGTGCACAGAGAGGGAAATAAAAGTCTTTGGAAGTCAAGCATGGTGGAGGTGGGAAGAGGGGAGGAGCAAAAACCCATCCAAGGGGTACAATGAACACTATTTGGGTGACGGACACATTTATAGCCCTGACTCAAGCCATGTAACAAAGACATTTGTACTCCCTTATTATTTTGTTTTAAAAAAAAAAAAGAATCTAGAAGGGAAAATTGATGCATGTATAATTTAACATAATAGAGTTAACAAGTCTCAAGGCTGAAAAATAACATTCTGCTGGCTGTTGTTTTTCTTTTAATTAGCATACAGTGACATTGTTTATGGTGTAAAATTCTATGAACTTTAATAATTTCTAAATTTCTGTAACTATTATCACAATCAGAATATGGGACAGCTCTAAAGTCCCCTAAAAGTCCCTCATATTACCATCTGTACATGTCTCCTGGACCCTAGACCCCCAGAAATCACTGATTTCTTCTATATCACTGTCATTTGATCATTTTAAGAATGTCAGATATATAGGATCAAATACTGTATATCCATTTGATATTGTCTTCTTTCACATTCACTTTGAGTTTTATGAAAGTATAAATCAATAGTTTGCTCTTTTTTATTGCTTAGTATTATTCCATTGTATGAAACTACTATGCATCAATTGAAAGACATTTGGGTTGCTTCCAGTTCAGGGAAATTATAAATAGAACTGCCATGAACATTCATGCCTAAGTTTTTATGTAAAAATAAGTTTTCATTTACCTAGAGTAAAAATTATGGAGTAGGATTGCTGGGTCATGTGGTAAGTGTACCTTTAACTTTATAAGAAAGAGCCAAGTTATTTTCCAGTTTGCCTCTAACATTTCACTTTCCCACCAGCAATGTAGAAGAGTTCCAGCTGCTCCACATCCTCACCAGCACTTGATGTTATCAGTACTTTTTAGTTTTTACATTTTAGCTATTCTAAGAGAAATAGGGATATTTCATTGTGCTTTTAATCTTCGTTTACCTATCTCCTAAAAATGTTGACTATCTTGTTCTTACTGTTCTCATTTGCTACTAGTGTATCTTCTTTGATAAAATATCAGTTCAAGCTTTTTCATCTTTTTTGAATTAAATTTCTCTGTTCCTTACTGTTGAGCTTTGATAGTTATTTACATATTCTTAACACAAGACTTTTGTTCTAAAGATATTTAATTCTTTCAGTCTTTAGTTGTCTTTTTATTACCACAAGAGTATCTTTCAGAGAGCAATGTTCCAATTTTTTTAAAGTCCAATATATCAAAGTTTTTTTTTAAGAATCATGTTTTTGTGTGTCATGTCAAAAATTTATTTACTTGACCCATGTTCAAGAAGATTTTCTCCTATACTTTCTTCTAGAAGTCATAGAGATTTTTCTTTTACATTTATATGAATGATCCATAATTTTTGTATAAGTTTTGAGATTTTTGTATAAGTTATGTGAGTTAGGTTGTGGCTCACAGTTTTTGCATGTGTATGTGTATTATTCCAACACCATTTGTAGAAAAGGTGATGGAGAGATGTATCAGTGACATTACCGCATTTCAACTATCTTAATTCATATTTTCCTTCTCCAGCCTTCTGATCTTCTGATTACTGATAATTTTCTCTCTCTCTCTGTCTCTCTCTTTCTCTCTCTGTCACATACACACACACACACACACGCACGCATATACAAATACATATGCACGTTTATGACATCTGAGAAATAATATGGATAGATATAAAGAAACAAAAAAAAAGGAGGAGGAAAACAGTGGATTGATGAGAACTGTGGCTGGTGATTCATGAACTGAACAAACAAAACAAAAAGTATGCTTTAAGGGCATGAAGGACCCCAGAATTTGAATTCATAATAGCTAAACATGAAGCATTTAAACACATAATCCTTGTTGATTTTTGCTCAAGTAATAATGCATGCAATATTCATGCATTTCTACAGATAAATAAGTATTCTTTTATCTGCATACAATTGCTAAATGAATATATGACATTTACTACAATTGACCCAACTACAACCTGACCCATGGTCTTGAAGATTTTCTCCTATACTTTCTTCTAAAAGTCATAGAGATTTTCTTTTACATTTATATGAATGATCCATAATGTTTGTATAAGTTTTGAGATTTTTGTATAAGTTTTGAGAGTTATAGCTCACAGTTTTTGCATGTGTATGTGTATTATTCCAACACCATTTGTAGAAAAGGTGATGGAGAGATGTACCCTACAATTGACCCTACAATTCTTGGTTGAAGTTTACTAAAACACATACACGCACACACATATCCTGAAAGTTATTCTTAAAATACATCTGTAAATTGATAAAATATATTTTCATATGCTTATATAACTGTTCCTATTAGGAAGATATTTCCTTAAAGAGGTGCATGTGTTAAATCTTAAAGTTCTGTGAGGGAGCATTATGAAATAAACATGATGATAATGTGGCACGAGAGGTTCCTTAAGCCTGTGATGATTCCATGCTGCTGAAAATTGGAAGGGCCATTATACATGGTTTGGCAAAGTCATGGACATTTTATGGGAATGAACAAAGTGAAACCTGTTGGTTGATAGTAGTCCAAAGACCTAAGAATGTGGATGGTATCCTCCCTTTTCCCATAATTTCAGTGCAAATTTGGTTAAAGTTTTTATCATCACAGCCTCAATATAACAGACAGTTTAAATTTCACTGTGGATGGCCTAATTATTTCAAACCTGGCCTCCTCCAATGATCTGCTGAGTTTGTTTTGTTATCATGATTCAAGTTTCTGCCAAAGATTTCATATCTCAGCAGTAAAGGGGATCACGACATTTGTAGCATTTCATGTACTAATCTTAACACATTAGGGCAGTTTGAATTTCCACATGGGTCTTTTAAATAAATTCTGAGAATTTTGTAAGTGCTCCAGAGTTTAGCCTGATAAACAGAGACATGCCAACTAAATTCTATTATATCTTCTCTTTATTAAAATTATAAGGTAAAATACCATGATAACAGAGAGTTGCTGCTGCTTATACCACAGTCATTTTAGAATGGTCTGAACTACCCATGTGCATGGTTATAAGATAAGACCCTGGAGGCAAATTTAGACATATTCCTTTTTCCAGGAAATCATCTCTGGAAGTCTCTGTCCCAAGAGTTCCTGGATCTCCCACGACTCTTTCATCCTGTAGTATAGACGTACATCTGCTTGTCTGTATCTCTTCCCTGATGGAAGGCAAGGATCAAGGACAGAGATGTTGTTTTATCTTTGTATTCAAAGCAACTAGTACAGTATCTGCCTTGTGGTGGCTATTAGACAGATATTGTTAAATTGATTAATGGAAGGGCGAGTGGATGGATAAATAAATGACAACTTTTATGATAAAACTTTTAAGCAAACTAGAAATACAAGAGAATCCTTCAATCTAATAAAAGGCATTTATGAAAGGCAGGCAGGCAGGAAGGAAGGGAATAAAGAGCTGATATCACTTTCTTCTTACGATGTGGAGTAAGGCAAAGATACCCACTCTCATCTCTTCTACTCTACATTTTAGATCCTATCCATTTCAAGTTGGCAAGAAAAATGAATAAATGGCATGACGTTTGAAAATTAAGATATAAAACATTCTTTGTTTGCAGGTGCCATGAGCAGGAACATAGAAAATCTTATGAAATCTGTAAAAACCCAAAGAATGAACATAACAGCTACTTGAACTAATAATTGAATTTTGTAAAGTAACAGAATAAAAGTTCAAAAGATAATCTGTTGAATTTCTGAATATTATTAACAATTGGAAATTAAATTATTAAAACCATATAAAAATAACCCCAAAACCTGAAATATTTAATGATTAACTTAATCTTTGCAATAGACATACACAGTTGATACTGTGTATATTACTGGAGTACAGAGAAAAAAACTGAGGCATAAAAAGAAAGTATCATGTAATTTCCCAACACATTAGGGATTTTATTTGCTCAATTTCCCACTACTACAGGAAACAACCAGAAGAAAAATCAAGTTTAAGGAAAAATTATTAATTAAACACAATGTTTAAAATAAACATATTTATTTCTTAATTTTAGAATCTAGAATTCAACCAATTAAAATAAACCTTAAGCAACCTATGGTATCTTTCACATTGTGTTATAGCTCAACGTAGAATTTCCTTGAATAAATAAATTAATACCTACCAGCCTAAAAAGACCAATTTTAAATTTCTGAGCAATTTGTCTAGATTTAATTATTCCAATTGTATTTTAGGCAATTGTGGGGGGGGTGTGTATGTAAAACCTTGAAATATACACATATTTAGTTCCATTATATTTATCGATAGTAATGTCAAGCCTTTACTACTTTTTAAAATGTTATAAATTCATCTTAAGTTACCCTTTGAATTAAGATTTATTGACATTTTCTTTTGTATTTCACTTTATACAAGGCAGACATTACAATTAATATATTCTAAGTTTTATTGTTGTTAAATATTAGTCTCCAAAATGAGGTATCAGATTAGCAATACATTTGCAGAAGTTTTACATATTAAACTTATAAGCTGAGCATAAAATTGCTGATAATATAAAACTATATTTGATAAAATTGTCATTATGAGTAGGTATACCTGATTTGAGATGGAAGATGTGTTAATGGCTGTTAAATGAGGTATAGTATACAAAGATTTATATTATGAAAGGTGTTTAAAAGATTTCACAGATGAGTATAACAACAAACATAATCATAGGCCTTTGATTTGTGATGCTGTTATTTTCTGAGATAACATTATACAGCAGTAGAACTAATCTCGGAAGGAATTTTCCCTTGTAGGTAAAAAAAAAATTGCCTTGTTCATACATAAACAGTAGAGGGTATTCAACAATAGATTAGAACTATCATATCCTAAGCAAAAATCTGTTTTATATTTCAAAATGTATTACTATGTACTGAGAGTGTAGAAATTAATTCTCACTTTGAAGTAATTATACTCTGGATAGTTTATGAAATGCACTTAAAAACTGCTTTCGAAATTTGAAAAGTTCTAGTAATGATGAAGATATTTATGTAGATTTATAATTGTACTGTATTATATATTTGTATTCCTAAAATTATTTTAATTTTTAAAATAATTTAAAATCACAGAGTTTAAAATCACAGCATGCTATTATTTAATATTAATTGAATGAAGCAATTTAAAACTATCAACATCTTCAGCTAGATGTTTCCTATATTATTCCTTTTTTACATTGTTTGCTCTTTGAGTGGTCATATTATTAGTGAGTCTGATTAGAGATATCTCAACTGATTGTGCTCTCTTACACTTGCAATAGATAATAGAAAAAAAAAAACCTGGAGTCCAAATTTCAGCTTTTTCTTATGATGGTTAATTTTATGTGTCCAGTTGACTGGGTCATGTGATGCCCATATATCTTATGTAGTATATTTCTGGATGGGTCTGTGAGCTTGTTCCTGGGAGAGGTAAGTATTTGAATTGGACTGAGTAAAGCAGATGTTCCTCCCAATGTGAGGGGGCTTCATCTAATCTGCTGAGGATCTGAATCAACATCATAGAACAAAAAGGTGGAAAAATATTAGATCTGCTCTGTCTCTGCTTGACTGATTGAGCTGGGATATGGATCTCCTGCCCTCTGTACTTCTGGTTCTCAGGCCTTCAAACTCAAGCTGGAGTCTATACCGTTGGTCCTCTGGCTCCCAGGCCTGCAAAATACACCATCAGCTTTCATGGATGTCCAGCTTGCAGACTACAGCTCATGAAACTTCTCTCCATAATCATGAAGAATATATATATATATATACCTTATAAGGACAACCTTTTTCAAATTTCTTCTATTACTGTCTGCAGCAGCTTTGCCAGATGTTGTGTTCTTGTCCTCTAAAGGCATCTCTTCATTTCATAGGCACTTCCTTACATTTCAGCCTTTGCAAATCCTACGAACACAGACTGAATGTGGATGCGCTATTCCCAGTTCCTTAGCTTTCTCACTTTCTTGAACATAAAGGATTGTACCCCGAAAAAGTGTTAATTCCATTGCAGACAAAGATAACTGCAGAGAATGAAAACATACTCAAGTTTTGAGATATTGGCCCTTTTGTTCATTTTCAGTGTTGGAAGCTGGGCACAGAAATTCTTTCATAATTTGTTGAAAGCTTTTCAGAAAAATTAAACATATAATTTTGCCTATAATATCATGAACCTCTTTGAGTCCTTATTATAAATTTTGCAGAGACTTAAAATTGTCTTATAGTCATAATTCACGGCTATGGTTCCTGTTGTCTTCTGAAGGAGTGATGAAGCCCCGGAGTCATCTGATTTCTACTTTTAGTTCGAAATTTACCAATTTCCCCACTCATTCTGACCCCTCTCATTCTGTGTGGGAAATGAGAAACCCAGTCAGTCAGATGGCTAATTTGCCTCTCTATACTAGGTCTGCCGTCTCTTGGGTAATTGTTCACCTTTATTTTATAGGTTTTTAAAATAATTATTTAATAAAATTACGGAGTTGGTGCCTTTTCTATTGCCTGCCAGATAACAGGTCTGAAATCCATGTCAGTCACTCCACCCTCCCGGTGCGGTTTCTTCCTTTATTGTTGCTATTACTACTGTGGGGATTGTTTTGTTCAGCCTTTTACTTGTCTTATCACTTAGATCTTTCCTTGACAAGTTTATTATCAGCCTTTAGTGTTAAGACAGGCTGCCACGATGGATACTCTCATTTAAGTATTTATATCCCAGAACATCCTAAAACATAATATACACACAGCTGGGGAAGGAGAAGACCCTGATTTCTCAGCTCATCCTCTGAACTATTTCTTTAGAAGCAAATTTCCTTGATTTAAGACTCCCCTTTCAGCTACATGGAAAAATGTTTTCGAGTTTTTCCTAACCAAAGCAAGCCACACTCTCTTCCTTTACTGTTCATTTTCCTTTCTGATTTAATTGCATCTCATCCAAATCATGCTGAATTTAAGATGCCGTTTCGTTAATGTTGTACCCTGGAGAAATCAATGCTAGACATCCGAGCCAAAAATATTTCAGAGAAAATATATATTGTTTAGAAAGAATGATACAAAGGCAGTGAAGTAAACTTTGGAGACACAGATTGCAAAAAGCTACTGTAAATATGTTGAGGCAAGTGAAAAATTTCAGATTTCTAGTGGCGAAAACTTTAAATCTACAAACATAGAAAGGCATTTATATCAGGCTTAGATAAAACAATATACTTATCATTTCTGTGTAAGAGTATAAATGTTAATTGATGACAATTACTTAATGTACATGAATAGGAAAATGTACTAGAGATGTTTCCCTTGGCTCAATCCCCCTCCCTAGCATAGCTGCTACTAACCCAGCCTACTAGGTGGTTTAGAAGGCAATAGTTTCGCTCACAATTTTCTCTCAATAACAATCATTCTAATGTATCTGAATAGCTTTCTCAGTATATTACAAAATCATTTGAAAGTAGATGTTATTAGACCTTATGGTTTTTGCAGTCACAAAATGCCAACTGCTTTCAAATGAGGAAGAGAAACATTGTTACTTATTTCTGACTTATTGTTTTATCCAACAGTAACTGTAGCATCAGGGTTCATTAAACAATAGCTAGTTTTCTACCAATTTGGAGGAAATAATTTGAAGTTTCTGTAATACTTTGTTTTGTTATACTGCATATTGGCTTCTTCGAATAACTAAAAGAGACAAGCTAAAAAAAAAATCTGGGATAATGGTAAATAAAGCAATTTGTTTCACAGTTCACTTAGATGGTAGAAACTCATACCAGGATGCATTCTAGAAACTCATCAAAAATAAGCATAACCGAACTTGGTAATTTCAATGCAGCATATTTTTATTTTAATAGATTTTTATTAAATTCATAAAAGTTAATGGACTAGGGATTAAGTCATTATGAACTCTGTCCCAATTGCCCGTTATTAATAGCATCACAATGGCGATGCCATTGTTAAATACTTTATTTCTACATGACTTCTTCTAGTCAATCATGATTTTTCATCTCAAATTTCTCACTCCATCAATTCTTCCAGATGATTGTGATTGTTACTTGATTTTAGGCCCTAAATTTTTAGTAATCTCAAAGCTTTAGAGTTCATATTATATGCTGTATATTAAAAATATGCAATGTAAATAATCCACTAAGAAAAATGCAAGACTTCATTTTGTCCTTATAAGTCAGGAAGATATTATTGGCCACACCATTAAGACTCTACTAGTACACAGAATTAGAAAATGACAAAAATGATCTTTTCTTTAAAATGAGAACCTAAATTAATTATCTTCTCAAATTTGCTTTTCCTAGGCTCTCTTCTTTACAAAGAAATACAATTAAAATTTAATTTTAAGATAACATCAAAAATTAAGATTATATTCAAGGCATCCTCCACCTTTCAGAACCACATTTTTTACTCATTAGCTATATTTATTCATCATCATCCCAACTTTACCATGTTCCTCATTACCCAGTACCCTCAGTCTTCTCTGGAATACATATGGATTGCTGATAGAGTTTTTTCTCTCAGTGAAGCATACCTATCTAGTAGCTCATCTGTTCAGGTACAACTTGCCAATAATATAATTTGATAAATTATTTTCAGCTATTTGTGATTCCTAGAATTTGGAACTGTGCCCATGTTAGAAATAATGTTTTTGAAAGCTTGAATTGAAATGGTGTGGGTTGAGGAAAAAGTTCATTGTTTGAAAGTAATTTGTAGTTAAGTTATGTATACCATCACTCTGCTTAATCTCAGCTGCTAGACTTATTTGTTCATGAAAGGGAAGCTTTTGCTGAGTTTGATAGAAATAACTAATTTAATGGTTTAAATACAGCTAAGTATATATGTTTTTAAAGTAAAATTTGACATAAATGATATAACAGCTAGAAGACACAGTTATGGAAGCCTAATGCAATTGGGAGACCTGATTTAGATACCCACATATATTTTCTTCCACTCCAAGAATTCGAAGAACAAATCCTGAGGCAACTTACTTAACTCTAGAATTTGAGAGTTTAAGTCTTCTTGGCAGACTTAACTCGGTCCTTCTGGGCAGTGGCATTATAATGGCAGCTTTTATTATGGAATCACATAACACTGTGTGACATACATCAAATAATAAAATAGGAACCACATTTGTGGTATAATCTTAACTGTGCATATAGAGCTTTTGTATTAGTCTGTAGTATGTCCTGAAGCTAAATTTGATTACTATTTCTACAGCAAGATGTTTAGACTAAGTATAATTATGTAGAGTTGTACTTAAGGCTTAAATGGCACTCTTCTGTGTAATGTAAATAGAGTAGCCACAGTAGTGTGCAAATATATGCATGTAAGAAAGAATAACATCAGATTATTTGGTACCCAAAATTTTAATGTATCTTTTTCTGGGAAATCCTTGATGCATTTTAAAACTTTTTCACTGTCATAGCAATAATAATTATTATTGAAACCAAGCTTGCAAATTTTAAACTGAAAATAAGGCCATGCACTGTGAGTCCACTTATAGTTCAAAATTCTTCATCCCTTGACCTTTAAAGAAAGCGCTTTAGGTGGAAGAACAAATTAAAGATAGTATCAATGCATGCTGTAAATAAAAATGCATAAAGGACTCATGCTGAAAAGGTACTTGATTAAAACATGAATAGATTTTTAAAATGTATACAAATTGATTACTACTAGATACATCATGGGTACTTAAATGGATAGTTGGGGATGGTGAGAGTGATCACATAACATGACCTTCATGATCTATCTTAGATTGTCTCATCAAATAGGATACTATTGTGAATGAATTGGTTCTAACGTTTCGTACAACTTTTTCTTCCCATAAGAAGCATCATTCAAAAGTAATCGATCATCACATAAATAACTTAAAAAATTTTAATTTAAATTATAGAAATCAGAAAAAAATTCTTCTGCTTTCTGCCCTTTCTTACCTCAGTTAGAAAATCAGAGAAACTCTAAATAATTAAGGTTAAAAACTGACAAATTATGTAGGAAGATTGGAAAACATTCAGTTATAGTGAGAGATTTTAGTACACCTGCATAAATATCTTTAGATAAAACTGATGATTTAAGAAACTCTATATACAAAGAAAACATATTCTATAATGTGGCAAATTTAACTAGAACAATTATGAATCATATCTGTTGCAAAAATTCAAAATATTTTATGTAAAACTTCCTCAATGCAATAGCTCTTGAGGCAATAAATCAGACCAAAAATTATTAAATATATTTAGAAACTTTAAATGTTTGTTATAATTGTAAAGTTCACAGGTTATAGAGACTCATTGAGCCAATGAGAGAGAGATTTATGATCATAATCACACTTATTTGTAAAACAGAAATTTTACATATTTATGCCTTCTCAAGAAGCCAGAAAAAAAAAATCAAGAAACCAAACCAAATTAGAATAGAGAGAACAAATGTGAAAACTGATATTAATTTTAAGATAACTAAAAAGCAATTAAATATAACTATTTGGGAGAAATGACCAATAAAACAGAATTGAAAGTATCTGGCAAGATATATTTTTTTAAACTAATAGAGGCCATTATGTATATAATAATATACAGCTAGAATAATACAAGAGGTGCTAACTCACTGTCATTTCTTAAAATTGACTAATATTCTATTGTGAACAAATACCACATTTTAACAATCCACTCATGAATTGACGGGCACTTGGGTTGTTTCCATGACCTAGCAATAGTGAATTGTGCTGCCATAAACATTCGGGTGTAGATGTCTTTATCATAGAATGTCTTGTGCTCTTTTGGATAGATGCCTAATAATGCTATTGCTGGATTGAATGGTAAATCTAAATTTAGCTCTTTGAGGAATCTCCATATTCTTTTCCACAAAGGTTGCACCAATTTGCAGTCCCACCAACAGTGTAAGAG
>CAUYRT010031845.1:0-18972 GCA_963574885.1 Lepilemur ruficaudatus | reverse complement strand
TTTTTTTTTTTGAGACAGAGTCTCACTCTGTTGCCCCGGCTAGAGTGCCATGGCATCAGCCTAGCTCACAGCAACCTCAAACTCCTGGGCTCAAGCAATCCTTCTGCCTCAGCCTCCCAAGTAGCTGGGACTACAGGCATGTGACACCATGCCCGGATAATTTTTTACATATATTTTTAGTTGTCCAATTAATTTCTTTCTATGTATAGTAGAGACAGGGTCTCGCTCTTGCTCAGGCTGGTCTTGAACTCCTGACCTTGAGCTATCCACCCGCCTCGGCCTCCCAGAGTGCTAGGATTACAGGCGTGAGCCACCGCGCCCGGCCATTAACTCACTAATTCTTGATCTGTAATATTTCTTGCAAGTGTTTCACCAGTTATATATATGCCTTTTGATTTTATTTATGATTTTTTTTTAACGTGGAGTCTAAAAATTCTCTCTCTTAGCTGCTATGTCAGTAAAAGAAGTCCTTCAAAGTTTAGTTGATGATGGTATGGTTGACTGTGAGAGGATTGGAACTTCTAATTATTACTGGGCTTTTCCAAGTAAAGCTCTTCATGCAAGGAAATGTAAGTTGGAGGTTCTGGAATCTCAGGTAAGCCACCACAGTTAAAAATAATAGATTTGCTTTGCAACAAAGATTGATTTTACTTGATCCTTTTCATTTAGTGGATTTTCTTAAATTTTTAACATGCATCACTTGACTAAGAAGTATAAAAATAATCAGCATCTCTATCTTCTAAACAATATGAGGAAAGTCTAAAGATAATCAGCATGTCTTTCTTTCTTCTAAATAATATGAAGACCTTAGAATGTTCTAACTTTCATCTTCCCATATGTCATGATACTGTTTTCTAGTATTTTTTTTTTAATCAATGGACTTTTTTTTTTGAAGCAGTTTTAGGTTTATGGAAAATCTGATAGAAAAGTACAGAGAGTTCCCAAATATGTGCCCCTTCTCCCTCACCATGCACATAATTTCCCCTGTTACTTACATCCTATATTAGTAGGTACTTTTGTTACAATTGATGAGCCAATATTGATACCTTATTATTGACTCAAGTCTGTAGTTTACATTAGAGTTCAATCTTGGTGTTGTACATTCTGTGGGTTTTGATAAATGCTTAATGACATGTAATCATAATTACAGTATCACATAGCATAGTTTGTCCTAAAAATCCTCTGTGCTTGACCTATTCATTCCTCCCTCCCCCGACTCCCTGGCAGCCACTGATCTTTTTACGGTCTGTATAGCATTGCCTTTTCCAGTCATGTAGCTGGAATCATACACTATGTAGCCTTTTCAAATTGGCTTTTTTTTTTTTTTTGAGACAGAGTCTCACTCTGTTGCCTGGGCTAGAGTGAGTGCCGTGGCGTCAGCCTAGCTCACAGCAACCTCAAACTCCTGGGCTCAAGAGATCCTTCTGCCTCAGCCTCCCAAGTGGCTGGGACTACAGGCATGAGCCACCATGCCTGGCTAATTTTTTCTATATATACTTTTAGTTGGCCAATTAATTTCTTTCTATTTGTAGTAGAGACAGGGTCTTGCTCTTGCTCAGGCTGGTTTCGAACTCCTGACCTTGAGCAATCCGCCCGCCTTGGCCTCCCAGAGTGCTAGGATTGCGGGCGTGAGCCACCGCGCCCGGCCTCAGATTGGGTTTTTTCACTTAACAACATGCACTTAAGGTTTCTCCATGTCTTTCGGTGACTTGATAGTTCATTTCTTTTTAATGTTGATAATATTCCGCTATATAGTTGTACTATAGTTTGTTTATCCATTGAGTTATGGAAGAGCACCTGGGTTGCTTCCAAGTTTTGGCAGTTATGAATAAAGCTACTATAAACATTTGTATGTAGGTTTTCTATAGACATGAGTTTTCAACTCATTTGGGTAAATACCAGGAAGCATGATTGCTGGATCATATGGTAAGCATATGTATGTTTAGTTTCTATGAAGCCACCAAACTGTCTCCAAAAGTGACTACCATTTTGCATTCCCAACTATTAATAGATGAGAGTTCCTGTTACTCCACATCATTGTCAGCATTTGGTGTTGTCAGTGTTTTGTATTTTAGCCGTTCTGGTAGGTGTGTAGTGGTATTTCATTGTTGTTTTAACTTGCAGTTCCCTGAAGACACATGATGTGGAGCATTTTCATATGCTTATTTGCGACCTGTATAAGAAGAGGTGTTTGTTTAGATCTTTTGCCCATTTTTAATGGGATTTTCTGTTTTCTTGTTTGCATTTTAAGACTCCTGTATATGTTTTGAACACCAGTCCTTTATCAGATATGTGTTTTTCAAAGATTTTCTCTCAGTTTGTGGCTTGTCTTTTTATTATCTTAACAGTGTCTTTCACAGAGCAGAAGTTTTCAATGTTAATAAAGTCCAATTGATCGATTTTTTCTTTCACTGATTGTTCTTTTGCTGTTGTAGCTAAAAAGTCATGGCCAAACCCAAGGTCATCTATATTTTCTCCTGTGTTATCTTTCAGAAGTTTCATAGTCTTGCATTTTACATTTAGCTTTATTATTCATTTTGAGTTATTTTTTGTGAAAGGTAAAAGGTCTATGTCTAAATTCATTTTTTTTGTATATGCATGTCCAAAGTGACTATATTTTAATAGAATTTATTTCCTTTGTAATCCTATACATTTTATTTTATGGATGTAAAAACATTACTTCAAGAAGGAATCCAGGCCGGGCGCGGTGGCTCACGCCTGTAATCCTAGCACTCTGGGAGGCCGAGGCGGGCGGATTGCTCAAGGTCAGGAGTTCAAAACCAGCCTCCGCAAGAGCAAGACCCCGTCTGTACTAATAATAGAAAGAAATTAATTGGCCAACCAAATGTATATAGAAAAAATAAGCCGGGCATGGTGGCACATGTCTGTAGTCCCAGCTACTTGAGAGGCTGAGGCAGAAGGATCTCTTGAGCCCAGGAGTTTGAGGTTGCTGTGAGCTAGGCTAACGCCACGGCACTCTAGCCCGGGCAACAAAGTGAGACTCTGTCTCAAAAAAAAAAAAAAAAAAAGAAGGAATCCAAACTGAAGGACATTCTTAAATAATTTGTTCAGCCAGGGTTTAAGAGTGCTAAACTCTCTTAATCTTTGTTTGAAAATGTCTAATTTACCATTGCTTCTTGAATATAAGTACTGCATGCTAACCGATTGCGCCACTGGGGCTCCAACTTATTGAATATAGAATTCTTAGTTATTTTTCCTCGGCATTTTGAAAATATTACTTCATTGTTTTGTGGTGTCTGTTGTTGCTAATGAGATATTTTGTTGTCAGTCTACTTGTCTTTTTTGGTTTTCTTAGTAATCTTACTTTTGTTTGCTTTTAAGATTTCCTGGGCCAGTGCGGTGGCTCACACCTGTAATCTCAGTACTTTGGGAGGTTGAAGACGGGAGGATCACTTGAGGCCAGGAGTTCGAGACCAGCCTGGACAACATAGTGAGACCCTGTCTCTACAAAAAATTTAAAAACTAGCCGGGTGTGGTGGTGTTCACTGGTGATCCTAGCTTCTTGGGAGGCTGAAGCAGAAGGATGGCTTGAGCCTAGAAGTTTGAGGTTATAGTGAGCTATGATCATGCCACTACACTCCAGCCTGGGCAAAAGAGTGAGACTCTGTCTCTAAAACAAAAAAAAGATTTCCTTTAGTCTTGGATGTTATGTTTTTTTTGTTTGTTTATTTTTTGTTGTTTTTTTGAGACAGAGTCTCACTCTCTTGCCCGAGCTAGAGTGCCGTGGCGTCAGCCTAGCTCACAGCAACCTCAAACTCCTGGGCTCAAGCAATCCTTCTGCCTCAGCCCCCCGAGTAGCTGGGACTATAGGCATGCGCCACCATGACCGGCTAGTATTTTCTATATATTTTTTTTAGTTGGCCAATTAATTTCTTTCTATTTTTAGTAGAGACAGGGTCTTGCTCTTGCGGAGGCTGGTTTCGAACTCCTGACCTTGAGCAATCCGCCCACCTCGGCCTCCCAGAGTGCTAGGATTACAGGCGTGAGCCACCGGGCCTGACCTGGATGTTATGTTTTGATGATATTTGATCAGGATGAGTCTGAGTTTGCTTTTTTTTTAATTTTTTCTGCTTAAGACTCTGGACTCTGGCTGCTTCTTCAATCTAATGATTAAGGTCTTCCAGAAAATTCTAAAGTGGTATCACTTAAACTGTTTCCTTATTATCTCTGTTCGTTCCTTCTGACATTCCTATTTGGCATACATTAGACCTCCTCATTCTATCCTTTGTGGTGTTGTATCATTTTTTAAATTTTTCCGTGTCTTTGCATGTCTGTGATTCATTACAGTTAATTTTCCCAGCTCTCTACTTATAATTCTTTCCGTAGCTATTTCAAATCTGCCACTTAGGCTGTTGAGTTTTTTATTTCAATAATTAAATTTCATCTCTAGAAATTCTATTTGTTTCTTTTTCGTTCTGCCTATCCTGATTTTCTTATACTGTTCTATACTTTTATCTCTTGTAATTTTCAACATTATTTTATATTTTCAGATTACTTAAATGTCTCATATTTTGGGAGGGCTATTAATTTGATTTGTGTATCTGCTGGCTACCAGTTGTGGTGTTTTGTTTCCCCGTACGTGTTTTAGTTTTTTATTTATGAGCTCATGTTCAGTTTGGTGATAATTATTCTGTGGGAGCCACAGGTGCCCTGGTTTGTGAAATAGTGTTTTCAGGCTTGTTTCTTTGAGAGACTCTGGGTATTTAGTAGTTATGGACAAATTAATTATGTTAATTTCCTGGCTTGCAGTTCCAATATCTCGTGAGTAATGTATAAAATATAGTGTGCATGTCTGTACATGGCATGGATCTAGAGATTTGTTTTCCTATAGGCTACTTTCCCCCATGCCCAGGTGAAGTGCAAGATAGAGGTAAGTTCCTTGTTATTTTTCATGGAGTTTTCTACTATTTGAGCCTCTAGTACTTTGAGCTGTGTGCAAGAGCTCAGTTCTAGTTCCCCATGTCTCGTGACCCTTTCCATCTGCTTTCCTCATGTATGTGTTAGGATCCCAGCCCCTAGCCACCAATGCCTGTCTCAGATCTAAACTTTCTTGAGCAACAGAATATCACCTTTCTCTGATTGTTTTGACTTCATTTTCTCTTATTTTTGTCAGCTGGAGATAGATTGTTCCTTCTTTTTTTTTTTTTTTTTTTTTTTAATAAAGAGTCTTGCTATTTAACCCATGTTAGAGTGCCATGGCATCATCATAGCTCACAGCAACTTCAAACTCCTGGTCTCAAGCCATCCTCCTGCCTCAGCCTCCCAAGTAACTGGAACTATAGGCATGCACCACCATGCCCAGCTAATTTCTTTCTTTCTTTTGAGCTTGGCTATATATCTTAACATTTTGTTGTTGTTATATTTAATCCAATGTTTGTGTCAGTTGTGATTAGGGAACCCTTCCCTAACAGGTTAGTTCATTTTTCTCATTCATATTCCAACAGTATAGTATATACCTGTGAATTATGACCATTTAGCATTATTGAAATCAGATTTTTTAAAACTATGATTTTCTTATACTACAAGTGTATTGGTATGATGTTAGGTGTTAATGTAACTAAATCTAGGCTTAAAGTTCCCTCATTTCTTAAGATACCAAAAATTGGAAGCCCTGATGTGATGACACGGTCATTTTTCATCATATCCACTTCTATCAACTGTGTTGCAGTTATTTCAAAGCTCTTCTTCTGCCCTCATGCTGCCAATCTTATATGTACTCAAAAGATAATATAAATGTCTGACTGTATCAGAGGACATCCCTAATTTTTGTTCAGAGTCAACAATGGTTGAAGTAACCACATCTTGTGATATCTACTTTTGCACTACTTTTCTTGTTCTTTTGTTCCTTTATAACCTGATACTTTTTGATGATAAAAATGATAATACCTTAGATAGGCCATCTGAGATATATAATTTAAAAAGTAATTTTCTAGAGTTTACTGAAGTGTTAGCTTGTTTGTTCATTCAACAGACTTTTTCGCATGTTTTTTTTTAGTAACACTAGATATACTGGATTTGGGAAATACATACCTTCAATGATCTTGCAGTCAATTGTAGGATGGCAAAAGGAGAAAACGGAGAGGTAGGAGAGGGTTGGCGAAGAGGTAGGCAGAGGCCACTTCTTAGGTCCCTCTGTGGTGTGATCAAGAGTTCGGACCTACCTGAGAGGGATGGAAAGCCAGTTGAAATTTTTATCAGAGAAGTTACATGATGATAAATGCCTTTCTGGGGTCAGTATGAAGAATGGGTCAGGGGAGATGGGAGCCTAGGATCAGAAAAATCAGGAGGCTATTGTAGTTGCATAGTTAACAAATAGGGACCTACAATGAAATATCACCTCACACCCAATAGGGTGGCTAGTATCAAAAAAATGGAAAATAGCAAGTGTTGACAAAGATCTGGAGAAATTGGAACCCTTGTACACAATTGGTGGCAACGTAAAATGGTGCAGCTGCTATGGAAAATAGCATGGTGCTTTCTCAAAAAAATAAAAATAAAATTACCATATGATCTAACAATTCCGTTTGTTGGTATATATCCAAAGACTTGGAAGCGGTGTCTTGAGGAACTGTTTGTACACCCAAATTCACAGCAGCATTGTTTACAGTAGCCAAAAAGTAGAAGCAACCCATATGTCCATCAACAGATGAATGGGTAAACAGAATGTGAAAATGGAATGTTATTCAGCCTCAAAAAAGAATGAAATTCTGACACATGCAAAAACGTGGATGAACCTTGATGACATGCTAAGTGAAATAAACCAGTCACAAAAGAAGACAAATTCTATGTAATTCCTTGTATATGAGACATCTAGAGTCAAACTGATAGAAATAAAAAGTAGAGTGAAGGTTGACATTCACTGCTGATCTCAGGAGATGATTCCACTAGCACTCCTGACCCTGCCTGAAGAACCAGATGTTGCTGCCACCAGGAAAAAAAAAATCTATCCTAGCTACCAAGCTCACAGTTCTGGGAGCTGCACGTGATTGGTCACGCCTGGGTCACGTGCCCACACTCTAGTGGCCAGGAGAGCTGGAGAAGTAAAAAGGTGGGGTATCTAGTTTCTATGGTAAAGGTAGCTGCCTCCTGTTGGCAGAAGCAATTCCTCAAAATACAGGGTTCACATGCTGAGCAGCAGCCCCCACTCCCATGATAGATAGCCACAAAATCAAAAGAAAAAAATTTGGAAAGAAGCCCAGGACTTGGGGTCGGAATAACAGTACCAGATTTATTGACTATCTGCTGTCCTCTGGGTACCAGACACTGTTCTAGGCACTTGGGGTCCATTAGTAAACAAAGACTGGAAGCAGGGAGACCAGGTAGGGCAAATTTTTGGAATAATCCAGCTGTAAGGTAATAGTGGTTCGAACCAAAGTGGTAGCAGTGAATTGGTGAAAAAGTGTTGGATTATGGATATAGTTTGAAGATAGAGCCGACAGAATTTCCTTATGGAATGGATGTGGAATGTGAAGGAAAGAAAGGAGATATATTAGTTTTTTATGGCTGCTATAGCAAATTAATAACAAAAAGTTATTGTCTCACAGTTCTGGAGACCAAAAGTTCAAAATTAGTGTTACTGGACCAGAATCAAAGTGTTGGTAGGGCCGCATTCCCTCCGGAGGCTCTAGGGGAGCACATTCTTTGCCTGTTCCAATTCCTTTTGGCTACCAGCATTCTTTGACTTGTGGACACATCACTCTGATCTGGGCCTTTGTGGTCTCACTGCCTTCTCTTCTGTGTGTGTCAAATTTCCCTTTTATAAGGATATGTGTGATTGTATTTAGGACCCATCCTAATAATCCAGGATAATCTCCCCATCTCAAGATCTTTAATCACATCTGCAAAGTCTTTGCCACATAAAGTGACATTCACAGGTTCCAGGGATTAGGACCTCTTATCTTTGGAGGACATTATTTAGCCTACCATGAGGGTCATGGATGAATTCAAGATATTTTAATTGAGTAAATGGTAAAATGGAGATGCTATCAACTGAGATAGGGAAGATTGCAGGTGGACCAAGTTCCAAAAGGAAGATCAGAAATTTAGTTTTGACCATGTTAAGTTTGAAGTGGCTATTAGAAAAAGAAGTGGAAATTTCAAGTAGACACATATTTTAATCTGTAGTTCAGAGAGAACTCTTAATAATTTAACCAACTGCCTCATTAATTTCACTGCAGATGGGGGAATACTCACTGTATCCCCAGTCTCCACTTGTTCCACATTTTCTTTGAAGGTCTATATTTAGAGTGTTATTGGTTGCGAGTACTAGAACATGACTCACGCTAGTGGGTTTGATTTAAGGAACTAGAAATAGGAACGGGAAAATATGCAAGAGTAATAACTGATATTTATTGAGCACTTGAGCCTGGCAGTGAACCATGGTCCTAAATGTATTATCTCATTTTATCCCCACAATATTATGAAGTTAGTATTATCATTATATTTATTGTATAGATGAAGAAACTGAGGCATAGAGAGATAAACATGTCCAAGATCACACAGTAACTATGGAGTTGGAATTTGATCTCAGGTATTTTGACTCTAGGGACCCTGTTCTTGATCACTACTTCTAGAAGCAGGCAGCCTATCTTTCCACTCTCCCTTCCATACTGTCCCCTGATCCAGGGCTGCTGGTTGAGGTGGAATGGAGGTTTCAAAAGGGCTGTGGCTGGGCAGATGTTCTAAAAATGCTTACCTCATCTCTTTTTAACAGCCTTGCTGAGATGTAGTTCATGTTATACAATTCAGCCACTGAAAGTATAAGATGTAATAGTTTTTAATATGTTCATATATATACAATCATCACTACAATTTTAGAACATTTTTATCACCTCAAAAAGAAACCCTCCACCCATTAGCTATCACTTCCAACCTTCTCAGCCAACCTCCCCCAGTCAACCCTAGGCAACCACTAATCTGTCTCTATAAATTCACTTGTTTTAGACATCTCATATGAATGGAATCATATAATATGTAGCCTTTGATGACTGAGTTCTTTCCCTGATAATGTTTTCAAGTTTAATCTGTGTTATAGTATGTATCAATATTTCATTCCTTTTTATGGCCAAATCAATTGTGATATAACTATACCACATTTTGTTGATCCATTCATCTGTTGATGAATATTTGAGTTATTTCCACTTTTTGGCTATTCTGAATAATGCTACTCTAAACTCTCACGTATAAGTTTTTATGTGGACATATATTTTCATTTCTTTTGGGTATGTACCTAAGAGTAGTATTGCAGGGTCATCTGGTAACTCTGTGTAATTATTTGAAGAACTGCCAAACTGTTTTTTGGAGCAGCTGCACCATTTTACAATCCTACCAGCAGTGTATGAGGGTTCTTATTTCTCCATATCCTTCCAAAACTTCTTGTTATCTGACTTTTTGATTCTAGCCTTCCTAGTGGGTCTGAAGTGGTATCTCATTGTGGTTATTTTCCATTTCCTTGACGAGCAGTGATGTTGAGCATATTTGCATGTGCCTCTTGGCCATTTGTGTTATCTTCTTTTGAAAAATGTCTCTCCAAATCCTTTGCCTCATATCTAACCTCTTAAAAATGTTGCTGCATTTTTCTTTGCTTCTAGGAAACAGCGTTCGTATTCATCATTAACCAATTTTAAAAAACTGAGTTATAAAATTAGAAACTTTATATAGGGTAATTTACTTTTAGGCATTACTGCATTTTCCTGTCTTCATAGAATTTAGTTCTTTATTTTAGTTTATCTTTTTCAAGAATGCCCTTGTCCTTTCTCTCTACTTAACCAAATTCTAAACATCTCTCTCAGAAACCTTCTCAAGCTCCCATAGCTTACAGTGTTCTTACCCTTCTCTAGACTCCTATAATATTTTCAGTTTTACCACAAATAAAATATATCGCTTTGGCATATACTACTGATTGTATATCTGATAAACATTGTCCTCTTCTTTACTAACAAAATACTTTGTTGAGGGAACAATGTATCTGACTAGAAAATGTTCATCTTCTCAGACTCCCTTGCAACTAAGGGCAGTGATGGGAAGCAGTTCTGATAAATGAGATGTAAGTGGAACACTGGCTTTGAGTTTCCTAGGAATATTTTTGCTTTCCTGATAAAGGCACAGCTCCTTTTTCTGTTCTTTTCTCTGATATGAACAAAGCCCCTTCTTCTTCTTTTCATAATATGATCATATTGTAACCGCAAGGTAACAAGCATGAGGATGAAGATGCAATTCTTTTCATTCATGTCCATATCACATTCTTAAAGAATAACAGAGCCTGGATAAAAAGATCTTGGGTCTCCGGTGGCATTTTGAGATACTATACTAGGCTTGTTTAATCCAGTTTTCGTTAAGTATTCTGTTATTTATAGCTGGATGTATTCTAAATGAATACAGTTGCTCTGTAGACTTTTATATCAATGTGATTTATATTATGTATTAGTTATCCATCGCTGTGTAATAAAACTATATTTTTCAAAACAGTGTGACTTCAAGAAACAAACATTGATATCTCACAGTTTCTGCGGATCAAGAATCCAGAGTTGGTTTAGTTGGATACCTCTGGCTCAAGGTCTTACATGAGGCTGTAGTCAAATTTGGCCAGGGCCACATTTTCGTCTGAAGGCTCATCCTGGAAGAGGCTTTGCTTCCAAGTTCAATCATGTGGTTATTGGATTTAGTTCCATCATGTGGTTATTCAATCACAGGCTCTTGAGCTGAGAATCTCAACTTCATAATAGCTTTCTGCCAGAGGCCTCCCTCAGTTCCTTACCACAAGGGTTTCTCCGTAGAACAGCTCACAGTATGGCAGCTAGCTTCCCTCAGAGCAAGAGTGTGTGCGAGAGTCCAAAACAGAAACACTAGTCTTTTGTATTTTAATTTTGGAAGTGACATCTCATTACCTCTGCTACATTCCTGAGAAATAAATCACTAAATTCAGTCCACACTCAAGGAGAGGAGATTACACATGGGCATAAATACAGGCATACCTCAGAGGTATTGTGGATTTGGTTCCATACCGCCATAATAAAGCAAATATTACAATAAAGCATTTTCCCAGTGCATATAAAAGATATATTTACACTATCCTGAGTATCCTGAGTAGCTGGTACTACAGGTGTATGCCACCACACCCAGCTAATTTAAAAAAATTTTTTTGTAGAGATGAGGTCTTGCTATGATGCTCAGACTGGCCTCAAACTCCTGGGCTCAATGGATCCTCTACCTCAGCCTCCCAAGTAGCTGGGACTATAGGCAAGTGCCACCATGCCCAGCTAATTTTTCTATTTTTTTTAGAGATAGGGTCTCACTGTGTTGCTTAGGCCGGTCTTGAACTCCTGGCCTCCAGCAATCCTCCCACCTCAGTCTCCCAAGGTGGTAGTATCATAGGCATGAGCCACTGCTCCTGGCCTGCAATTGCTTAAAAATAAGAAAACAATGAAGTTTGCCATATTAGTTGATTCTTCCTTTTATGAAGGATTTCTCTGTAGCCTGTAAATGGTGTTGAAGAGCATTTTACCCACAGTAGAACTTCCTTCAAAATTGGAGTCTATCTTCTCAAATCCTGCTGCTGCTTTGCCAACTATGTTATACAAGTTTATATAATATTCCTTCATTGCCATTTCAACAATGTTCACAGTATCTTCAGGAGTAGATTGCATCTCAAGAAACCACTTTCTTTGCTCATACATAAGAAGCAATTCTTCTTCCATTGAAGTTTTATCATGAGATTTCAGCAATTCAGTCACATTTTTAAGCTCAGCTTGTAATTCTAGTTCTCTTGCAATTTCTGCCACATCTGCAGGGATTTCCTCCACTGAAATCTTGACATCCTCGCAAATGTTCTTAATGGCATCTGGAATGGTGAATCTTACCAGAAAGTTTTGATTTATTTTGCCCAGTTCCATCAGAGGAATCACTATCTGTGGCAGCTATAGTCTTATGAAATGTATTTCTTAATAAGACATGGAAGTCACCTACCTTTTCTTGGTGGGGACCAAGCATGTAGTCCCGTTCCTCATTATGTACAGAGGCAGAGGGAAAGGGTTTCAACCCCCTTTGGCATCATGTCTTTGGTGCTGCAGCTTCTTATCTGCCAGTTCTATCCTCAAGCACCAGGAATACTGGGAAAAAGAAAAGATTAAAAAAAAAAGACCTGAAAATTAAAATTCTTGATCCACACACTGCAGAATGGGTGTCATGTTAACAGGCATGAAAGCAATGTTAATCTCCTTGTACATCTCTAGCAGAGCTCTTGAATGACTAGGTGCATTGTCAGTGAGCAATGAAATTTTGAAAGAAATCTTTTTTTCTGAGCAGTAGATCTCAATAGTGGGCTTAAAATAGTAAAACATGCTGTAAACAGATGTGCTGCCATCCAGGCTTTGTTGTTCCATTTATAGAACACGGGCAGAGTAAATTTAGCACAATCATAAGGGCCCTCGGATTTTTATTGAGCATTGGCTTCAACTTCAAGTCACCAGCTACATTAGCTCCTAACAAGAGAGTCAGGTTGTCCTTTGAAGCTTCGAAGGCAGGCACTGACTTCTCCTCTCTGGCTGTGAAAGTCTTAAATGGCATCTTCTTTAATATAAGGCTGTTTCGTCTACATTGAAAATCTGCTGTTTAGTGTTACCACCTTCATTAATGATCTTAGCTAGATCTTCTGGATAACTTAGTGCAGCTTCTCTTTCAGGATTTGCTGTTTCCCCTTGCACTTTTATGTTATGAAGATGGCATCTTTCCTTAAACCCATGAACAAACCTCTGCTAGCTTCAAACTTTTCTTCTGCAGTTTCTCACCTCTCAGCCTTCATAGAATCAAAGAGAGTTAGGGCCTTGCTCTGAATTAGGCTTTGGTTTAAGGGAGTGTTGTGGCTGGTTTGATCTGTTTAGACAACTAAAAAAACTTTCTTCACCTGAGCAGTAAGACATTTTGCTTTCTTATCATTCATGTGTTTACTGGACTAGTACTTTTATTTTCCTTCAAGAGCTTTTCCTTTGCATTTACAACTGGGCTAACTGGTGCAGGAGACCTGGCTTTCAGCCTCTCTTGGCTTAAGCCTATCTGGGCTTTCAACATGCCTTCCTCACTAAGCTTAATCATTCCTTGTTTTTGATTAAAAGTGATGGCCAGGCACAGTGGCTCATGCCTGTAATCCCAGCACTCTGGGAGGCCGAGGCAGGAGGATTGCTTGAGCTCAGGAGTTCGAGACCAGCCTGAGCAAGAGCTAGACCCTGTCTCTACAAAAAATAGAAAAAATTAGTTGGATGTGGTGGTACACACCTGTAGTCCCAGCTACTTAGGAGGCTGAGGCAGAGGATCCTGTGAGCACAGGAGTTCGAGGTTACACTGAGCTATGATGACACCACTGCACTCAAGCCTGGGTGACAGAGTGAAACTCTGTCTCAAAAAAAAAAAAAAAAGTGAGAGATGTGCTACTCTTTCTTTTACTTGGGCGCTTAGAGGCCATCGCAAGTTTATTAATTGGCCTAATTTCAATGTTGTGTCTCAGGGAATATGGAGGGCCAGGGAAAGGAAGAGAGACTCAGGAATGGCCAGTTGCTCCAGGAGTCAGAACCTATACAGTGTATATCAATTAAGTTCACCATCTTCTATGGGCGTGCCTCACAGTGCCCCAAAGCAATTACAATAGTAACATCAAAGATCACTAATCACAGATCATCATAACAAATATAATAATAATAATGAAAAAGTTTGAAATACTGCAAGAATTACTAAAATGTGATACAGAGACACAAAGCACGTGCTGTTGGAAAAATGGCACCAGTAGAGTTGCTTGACACAGGGTTGCCACAAACCTTCAGTTTGTTTTAAAAAAAAAAAGTCTGTAAAGTACAATAAAGCTAAGTGCAGTAAAAATGAGGTATACCTGTCCCAGGAGTCAGGGATTGTTTGGGCCATCTTAGGGGATACTTACCACAGATTTTTTCTTCAAACTTCATATGTGTATATGTCTTATCATACTTAGTGTTTTTAAAAAACAGCTTTAATGAGGAGTAACTGACATACAAAAAAAACTGTTCTTACTTAAAGTTTATAATTTGATAAGCTTTGACAAATGTATACATTTGTGAAACCCTAAGTATAATCAAGATAATTGGACATGCCCATCACCCCTAAACTTTTTTTATTCCCCTTTGTTACCATTGCCTGTACTACTCTCCCTGCCCCTAACATCTAGGCAACTGCTGATTTGTCTTCTGCCACTATTCATTAGTTCATATTTCCTAAAATTTTATACAAATGCCATGATACCATATGTACCCTTTTTTCCTGGCTTCTTAGTATAATTACTTTAAGATTTACCCATGTTACTGTATGTATTCATTATTGCTGGGTGCAATTTCATTATATGGATATATATCAGTTTGTTTATCTGTTGATGAACGTTTATGTGTTAACCTGCTTTATTGAATGCATAAACATTAAGAGTTTTGTCCCCTTAATATATTTATTTCTTTATCATTATGAAATGACCTCTTTATCCCAGATAATATTTTTGTTCTGAAATCTATTGTTGGATATTAATATAGGAACTCTTTTGATTAGGATTAGCATGGTATATCTTTTTCCATCTGTTTACTTTTAATCTTTTCTTATATTTTCATGTTTAAAGCATGTTTCTTATAGGGAACATGTAGTTTTGCTTTTTTATACAGTCTGACAATTTATGCCTTTTAATTAGCATATTCAGACAATTTACATTTAGTGTGATTATTGAGCTGAATCTGCCATCTTATCTCAATTAGTTTTTATGTTACTTGAAAACAAGGACTATATTTTATTCATTAAACAAATAATTACTGAGCCTTGAGTGCTTACCTTCTCCCAGGCAATTATTTATTCCTAAAACTGGGCATAATGAGTGTTGATAAAGCATTTCTTGATTGACTTTGGTAAGCTAGAGAAATTCTTTGCCTTTGAGGACAAAGGTCAAATGTACGGCTTTTATTTCTTTGCTTCTGGATTAAACATATCTCTACTTACATAGTGGGAGGCTTGGCATATCTTAATAGAAGTAAGCAAGAGAATCTTGCTACTACAGTGAATCTAACTTTTTAAAAATTGAACTTAATATTTATTTATTCTGAATGACTAAAGAACAGGACATTTTAATTTGTACTACTCTGGATTTCTGGGAACAAGTTTGTATAAATAAAGGGTTGACAACCTTGGCCAAACTTGCCAAAGACATCACATGAATTGCTGTCTATGCCCCTCTCCCTATGGTCTAAGAGTTGACATCTGGTGTATTTTGTGATGTACTCCTTTCTCCCCACTCCCACTTAAACTGGAGGTCAAAGCTTAATGTGACACACCTGCTCATTAGACAGAAGTCAAGTCAGGCTAACACATAGAAGATCCTATACCTCTTGTTCTGAGCACTCCAGAAGTAAATGAAGAGTGAAGTTTTGATATGCCATTTGTAAAACATTGATAGTTCTTGGCATTTGCTATATTTTCCAAAAATTGAAATAAAAAAATTCCCTCAGTGCCATTTTGCTAACTTAAACCGACTTTATTCTTTCAGTGATTATTGAGAAGTCATGTCGGTATCATACTGTGCCCCTCAACTATGGTTCTGAAGATCACTTATAATTTTAGAAAAGCAATATGACTTAATGGAAAGAGAAGTGGTTAGAAATCAGACATGTATTGAAATCACAGCTTCACTTCTTAACTAGCTTAGAAAAATTTCTTAAGCTTTTTAAAGCCTCAGCCTTCTAATTTTTAAGACAGATTATACTTACTTTAAAGGGTTGTAGTGAGGATTAAGTGATAATGTATAAGATTCCTGATACTTTAGGCACTCCGTACACGGTAGCCACAGATTCAGCTAAATCAGTAGTCACTCAGGAGTGTATACTGTAAGCTTATTTGTTCAATGAGAACAAACATTTCAGGGTCTACTATATATAAAACACTTTACCAGATACTTAAGGTAATTCAAAAAAGCAGAAGTCACGGTCCATGCTTTATAAGAAAGAATTTGTAACCTATGCTGAAGGTAAAATATAAACATTTGACGTAAGTGATATGAGTGAAAAATAATACATGCCAAACTGCCTAAATGAGTGTTAGAGATAAAAATGCAGCAAGAGATGGTGAGATTCATGTAAAACATAGAAGGCACTCTGTTAAATGTTGAATTGAACCGTATTCCAAATTCCAGTTTGCAATAAAGATCAGCTTCTTCTATATATTGACAATTATAATGTTAACTTCCTTTGAATTTCTTGTTAATTACTTCCAGATGGGGTTGGGTGGACTCTTAATTTTCTTTCTTCATCTTGTTCTGCTTTGGTTCTGCCAATGATTCCAATTATGTGAAGGAATGTACTTGTCTCTTGAGAATAGACATTCTTATAGTAGATCTGACAATTACATCAGGAAACATTTTTTTCCCCTTGCCTTTAGGTTGTATGTGTTGATCATTATTAAAGACAGTCTAAAAGCCTCAAGGTTATAATTTATGTTTCTCTTTAACATTTTCTAAGATAGCAAACAAACCATCAACTGTATATGGGTTGTGTTAACTTCTGCAATTAGTTACTATGTGCCTGCTCTTAGTAACTGTGCTAAATTCTTTGGGCAATATAAAATAAAAAATATATGGTTCATGTCCAGTGAACTTATACTTTATTTGGTAAGGCAAGATAAATACCTGACATAGTTAATTAACTTTTCATAAGAATGTTAATATGGGATAAGTACCAAATACCCTCCTTGCTATGGGTCCTAATTATTATACTAGTTTAGAAGATGGCAGTTTTATAAATTTATATAGTTAAGGGAGACTTCTTAGAAATGATTATTTTGAGCTGAAAATTGGGTAGGTTTAGATGGATGGAGGAGATTCTCAAAGGGGAACAGAGGAAATCGGAAGAAATATTTATTGAGCACTTGGGTACAGTTTTAAGAGCTTTTGCATGTTTTATATCCTTTGATCCTTATACCTGCATGACATAGGTATTTTTATTAACTCCATTTTATATTACAAGAAAACTGATTAAATAACTTGCCCAAGGTAGCAGTATTAGTAAATGATGAAGCAGGATTCAAATCCAGGCATTCTGACTCCATGATCCATATTCATAACCACAGATAAACCAAGCTTTATGTATTTATTTATTTATTTATTTTAGGTAGTCACAAAATCCTCATGTCTAAAGATAAACCAACCTTTAAAGGAAATTGCATTCAGTGGATAGTTGGTGGCCAGCTCAAAAAGAATATGCAATTTTTTGTTGTAATGGGAAAATAAGGTTGGAAATTAGATTGAGGCCATATTATGGGCTATTTTAGTGGTTGGTTGAATTTTATCATCTATACCAAGCAGGGGAAGCTGAAAATTTTCCTTTCAGAATATTTTTCATGTTCTTTTGCTGACCTAATGCTAACAATTAGATTATATAAGCTTAGAAAATTGTGTTGTTATATTTTGATATTAAGCAAAACCTTTTATCTTCTTTGTATATGTGATTAAGATATTATAATTAATTTTGCTGAAAATAATTTGAAGTGTAGTAATTTCTGCAAAGCTGAAATAAATATTTGGGTTGGATTGAAGAAATAGTTGTTAAACTAGTCTCTTAAAAGTTGTGACACAAATGCATATCTGAAGTCTTTTTATGTAAAGTAGTAACTTTGATGGGCAAAAAAATCTTTTTGTGGAGGTGATAAAAGTAGTAGTACCTGTTTTAATATGTTAGTTCTTCTGAAATATATATAAATATGTTTTGATATTTGGATAAGGGGAGAAACAGCTATTTTGGCTCAAGAGAAGGTAGAAACGACCAGATCCTTTTCTCATACATCTTTGTTTTATTTTAATCTGAATTTATATGTAGCTTAAAGATTAATTATATTGTGGAAACATCCAAGTGAAATAGCATTTCTCCGTTATCCTGAAGGATGTGTAGAAATTGTTAAAAGTCAAGAGAAGACTTTCTTCTTGATAGCTGTTTCAAGAATTTTGGCTGAAACTTGTTGATCTTTCCCAATGTGGTAATAATTTAGATGCTCTGTTTGTGTGTGTGTATGAGTGAGAGAGACACACACAAAGGCAGAGAGAAGGAGTGAGTGTGTCTGTGGTCTTTCTGAACACTTTTTCTAGAGAAAAGCAAGAAAACATGTATTAGGATAAGCTGCTCTTCCCATCATCTTCTGGGTCTCGTTTTCTTTGCCCCTTCCAAATAGCTTGGCCTTAAGAACGAAAGAATGATCTCTACTTCAAGGGAATGACTTTCTCCATTTTACTTTGGCTTATTTAGATAGATGTAGGATGGTGTCCCATAACACATACACACTGAGAAAGAGCAATGTTGTAACTATCATGCCTAATCTGCTATTCCTATGGAGTCACCTGGCAGTATGGGGAATAACTGACTACTATTGATTTGAAATGAACATTTTTTCGTTTTTTTCCAAAAGGAATAGAATTTCTAAACTACTTTTATTTTTGTATTTGTGCCCCTGTCCATCCCCCTAGCACTTCCCATTCTGACTTAGATATTCCTTTTCTTTGCTGCCACAGCACCTTGAATATAACTCCAATCTACCACACCACGCTGTAGTTGTTGTTTTACTCAACCCTACCTCTTAGTTAGCTTGTATCCTCAGTCCTAGCACAGTTCTTGGCATATGGTTCAGGGGTGGGGAACCTGCAGCCTTAAGACCACATGTGACCTTCTAGGTCCTTAAGTGTAGCCTTTTGACTGAATACAAATTTTACAGAACAAATCCTTTTATTTTTATTAGTACATTTTTGTTCATCTTTTATATTTTTATTTTTTTTTTAAATGAACATATTTAAAATACCAAAGAATAAAATAAGTTTCAACGAAATAATCCTCCCAGATTGACTAGTACAATTAAAGCATTAGTAAGCCATAAGGGTTAAACTAACAGCTGCTACTCTCATGATTTAGGTTTAACTTCCCC